>VYZV01043717.1:4009-55128 GCA_013401275.1 Pandion haliaetus | reverse complement strand
GGGGGGGGGGTTAAACCTGGAACTCATTTAGCAAAAGGGACTTTAGTTAACAAGAAAGTTACCCATCATGAACTGCCGGTAACACCTCGAGTGATCCTAAATCCATTACCCAGAGACTTAGCCCTGGCTGAGTTTGATTTTATGAACTGTGAGGCTGCTATGTTGAAAGTCTGCAAATTGGACATAAATTGGGCTGCAGAAGGCTGGGGAACTGAAAGGGTTGGTTTTTTTCTTGTTCTGGTGACGTAACAGGCTTTGGCCACAGACTCGCACGCTCCGGCGAAGAAGCTGTCGATGAGACTCTCTCAAAGACAGTGGCTGGACGGTGAGGGAAAACCCGGGAAGCCGTGAGCTGGTGATTTTTGGTTCTGCTGCTGCATCACCTGTATGAGGATGGGCAAGTTGCTGCACTTGCTGTGCCTCAGATCCTCCCCTTGTATATCTTGTGAGCTTTCACCCTCCTTATTTGTGTGCTGTCTTCCTCACCTGGCTTAGCTCTGTTTTCATTGTAGTTTAGGCTCCAAAATACTGTGGTACAGATTAAACTCTAATAAAAGAAACTAGATCTGGTGAAATAGTGAAAGCTGCTCCATGTGTTCCCAGACCTGAGTACAAAGATGCTGTTCCATTGGAACAACAGAATGGCAGGGTCGGTGCCTCGACGGGATGCTGCAGCTTTTGCTGCTCTATTTGAAATGAAGGGCTGCTTTGCACGAAACGTTGCTGCAAATGCAGGCTGGGCGTATCGTATTTTCTCACATATAATCTGGGTCTCAGATAACTCATGCAACTTCTGAAATACAGAAGCTTCCCACTAAGTCTCAGGTAATCTTACATCCTCGGATATTTTACACAAAACCAGAAGATGAGGTGGGGTATAACAAGGCACATCAGAGGCAGGTGAATTTTGCTGGGAAAGAGAGCAGGCTTCGGGCGATTAGAGGCACAGGCAAGAGACAGGGCTCTCCTGATGTTACCACAGTTTGCATTGCCTGTGTTTTTCCTGAAGTGTAGAGTTTTGATAATTTTTCGGTTTGTTATTCTGGATTTGTTATTGCAAATAACTCTCGAGTTACATGCCTGAATTCTATTTGCTGGTGATGGTGCTTTGTAATTTCAGTAGCCTAAGGAAAATGAAGATGTCGTGGCCTTAGAAGCAAAATTTGGATCTGACTTTGAGAGGCCTGTTCCCAGACTGAATTTCTGTTGCCATCACATTCCAAAGGATGATGACCCAACTGCAGCAGGAAGCAAACTGGGTTTGGTGCTCGCCCCGATAACTTAGGAAGCCCATGGGCAGCAAACGTCATCCTCTACCATTCCCACCAGCCAGACTGGTGCTGGCTTCTCATTTGCCTTCTGCTGGTTTTAGGTTGAAAAGAATTCACCCCTAGGTAACAGATGCAACAATCATCAGCTTTCATTAACTGTTGCAGAAGAAATATTTTTTACACATAAAGTTGTATGAAAATTTGATTTTTCAGCTCAATGGTTGAACTATTTTTTTGCTGCTGTTGTTATTATTATTATGATGTGGATTGAACTGAAGCGAATGCCTTTGGAATCCATAGTGAGATAGAAAATAGAAACAGGAGCCAGAAAAAAATCCTTTCTTTTTCTCTGATTTAACCTTTCTTTTTACTGTTGATGTTTTAAACTGTAGGCAAATTTTGAAACAAAAGTTTTTAACAATGAAAAATCAAGATGCTTTCTTTTAAAAAAACATTCTATTAAAGAAAGATCACTGCAAAACTGCATTTTTCAGTCAAGTAAACTATTTCTTGAACCCATTTCAGTAGTGAAGATTGAGGACAATTGAGTAAAGACCCGAGTTTGCAAAGCCATAAAATCACTGGGCTTCTTTCTAACTTAGAACTACTTTTTATCTTTAAATTAAGCACATATTCAGATGCCTTTCTGTATGGGGAAAACATACCCACCACATCTCAGCACAGACCTCTGAAAATTTGATTTAAAAGATTAGTTAATAAAATTCTGCAAGATACCTTTCCCTCTCTTAAGCCATCAAGTGCTGGTCAGTACCAATTTTGGGTAGTCTTTTGACCTGACATAGCGTAGCACAGCACCCTCTCTGTTACTTGATAAGTAAAGGTAACGCTGTGAAACATGTGGCTAATTTTACCAGCAAGGTGGCAACAATTCAGTATGTGATATGTGAGGGCAAAGCACAGGCAGTTCATTTGGATAATTTCTTAGCCTTCTGGCTTCTGCAATGTTTCTTTAGGGGGCACTGAATATGAGTGATTGAGTGAGAGAGAGTACGACAGAATTAGCACACACTGGATCTTTTGACCAAGGGGAAAAAAAAAAAAACCAAAACAAAACAGTCTAATGTTGGTCTAGGGGCACGTTCCCTTAGGATTTGGGAAAGAAAAACACCAAACCACGTTAGTTTGGTGCACCTCGTGCAGAGCAGCGCATTCAATTAAAATCCATTTCAACAAAATAAAAAGACACTTAATCTTGGATCAAAAATAACTACCAAATAGCAGGCAGCACCACCCAGCCTGAGCTGCGGTGGCATTTCCAAGGCAAATTCATCTTGCTGATACTGTACTGCAAAATGCACTTCTAAGAAATTGCTGGCTAGTCCCTCTTTGAGTTTCCAGCACTGCCTGCGAAAGGCACTTCTCAATGAAAGCACGCAGGTACCTCCTCAGAGTCACCCCATGTGCCACAGAGACCTTTCCAGTCAGTTTGTGGGAAGGGCATGTTCGTGTTTGGCATATAACCTAAATACAGGTAAAACTGCTTTGCTTTTTTACTATTTTCCCCTTTTCTTTCATTTTCCTTTTTCTCCTTTTTTTTTTTATTAATTCTTGTTTATGAATCAATGTGTTCTGCTGTCTGTATGGAAAAGGCCTCTTTTTTTCTCTTACTTAAAATAAGTAAAAGGAGAAAAGCTCCCTAATTTTAACACTAATGTCTTGCAGAGTGGTCGTCTTGCAAACCTTCATGTTCCTTAACACAATCTGTTGCTGTGCTGGAAAAACCCTGATTTTCAGCTTGTCACTTCCCTTTGCACCTGCCCTTCTGTGAGCTCATGGAGCATTAGCTAAGATATCCAGTGATATCTAATTACTAAGCTGTCCTTCAAGAAGCCACATTTCCAAGGCTATGGTTTCTCTGCAGCGACAGCGGGCACATTCTTATCACCCTTGGAGTGGCTCGCTTGGGTCTCAGCAGTGGGAAGAGAAGTAGTGCCCAGAGTGCAGCCTCCCTTCTCCAGCACCTGCCCGGACAACACGCTCTCCACACCCTTGACTTGAGGTTGTCACATTACCCTGGTGTCCTTCATCCCCAGCAGGCCTGCATGGACCCCTGAGGTACCTGGCGGCTGGAGGAGCTGCTGGGATTGTCGGACGTTAGGGTTAGTCAGACCCAAAGGCAGTAGTTCTTGGGTTGCAGCTCTGGATGTAGTCCACAGAGGTCCTCCCTGAGCTGCTAAACTCTTCACTGAATCCATCCCGAAATGTTTTCATTACTATGTGCAATACAGCCTGTGGGCTTTTAGGGCTTAACTTCCAGAGAGTTTGAGCATCCATCCTACTTACCTTAGATTGAAGCCACACAAATCATCTGTAAATGTGGTCCTAGCACCAGCCCCACTGATGTCTGGAGCATGCAGTGGAGCTCAGAGGAGCAGAGTCACCGCCATTCAGCCTCACTGCTCAAAGCTGTGTACTCTATTTTAACGAGGGTGAACCATGCTTCTCTCCAGCTCCACAGCCAGGGTCCTCCTCGCATGCAAGCTCGAGTTCCTGACTCACTACCAGGAGGGCATAAAATACTATTTAAAGACAATTTATTCTTGCCGAGCAACAATAGCAATAGTTAATGTCTTATATTAAAACCTTTAATGACTTAGGGGACTTATGAAACCATCGGAGCCTGTTTAATGAGTGCCTGCTCTGGCCCACACTTTTCAAAGTTTAAATCTTTAATAGAGCAGAAAAGAAATTCACAACAATTTGGGGGGGGACTGTACTAAAATTTATGGAGCTGTTTGGTTTCCAGGACTCCTGTTCCTGCTGGGCAATGCTCTGATGATGTATTATGGTAACATGTCATCAGGGCAATGGAGCTTCATGATGCATTACATCAATAAGTCATTTGTAATACATCATTGGTGCAGCTGCTGCCCCAGATTGGGAGTCTCAAACAAAAATCAGGCAAGCAATTCAATGTCCACCAAAGATGCTTTCTTCCTTTCTCTCTTTCATTGCCTTTCTCCAGGTCCTTCCCTCCTTCTTGCTCCTGATCTCGCCCTGCCAATAGCAATTTGCTGGTAATTTATTCATTCTGGCTCTCCCATGAAAATTCCTTTCTGGTGGAACCAATCGAGCACAATGCTCTGCACCCCAGGAACGCACCATGAGGAAGATGAGGATGACTGTAATGAATTAGATTTGTAATCCCTTCAGACTGGTAGCCCATGTCTGACAGTGACCGGCACCAGATGTTTAAGGGGAGACAGTTCACAACGGTGAGTTGCAGGATGTAGGGCAATGAAGGTCCTATTTCACTATTACTAATTAAGACTTAATAGTTAAGCCTTCCTTTAGTTGCACCCTCATTTTAGTTCTCTTATTTTTCTTCTGTTAATGATATTAACAGTTCTCACTAATCCATGGAAATATCCAAAATAACTTAATAAACTGCGGAAAGCTAATGTAATGACTGATCTCAAGAGTCTTTAGCAAAAGACTCCATCACCTTTCTCACCTTTACTCAAAAGCTGAAGAGGTTCTGGGGCCAGAGCACAGGTTAGGAAACGAGTTACTGGAAGCTTCCAGGTAGCAGTGGCAGCCTGGTGGCATCCTGAGCCCCATAATCTTGCAATTGCCTTTCCAAGCATTTCCCGTCTATTGTGCTTGACTTGGCCTTTTACACATGTGGCAAACAGACCTCTGGAAACTCATCAAATACACTGAACTCCCTTCTTTTTCAGTCTTGAAAACTCATTTTCCTCTGTTCCTCTTCTGCTGTTTTCTTTAGAGAGGGGGCCCAGGTGAAATGTTTCAGACCAACTCTCATGGTTTCCCAGGCTTGAAGGTACTCAAGCTTGGCAGCACAGCCAGGGCGATGTTTCAGTACATGACAGAGAGAAAGAACAATTGCGACCAGATGCAGCCCCTGATAGGGTGCCTGGGTATTGGAGCTAGGATTAGGGCTTTGCTCTAGAGCTATCTGCTGTTCTCTTCAGTGGAGGTTGGCTCAGGAGATAATATAATGTTCAGTGGGGAACCGCTGGCTATACTGTCCATATGCACACACTGCAGTTTGTTGCATTTCAAGGGATTGTTTTGATTTATTTTTTTTTTTTTTTTAGTACTGCTTTAGCGTCTAATGCCCTGCACTTATTAAATCATGCAGCACAGCGGAAAGAAAGAGAGGAAAATCACATCCATGGGTTGTTACAATGCATGAGGCATAACCAAGTGCTTCAAATCCCTGAGAGGTTTACTTTGAAATCACCAGGCCACCTGGAGTTTCATTATGGCTCTTACAAACAGGCTTTTAGCAAGAAGGATGAGGTGGGGGGAGAAGGGGTCTTCTATTTAAGCACTGAAAAGAGATAAAGTTCAGAGAGCCGAACAATGGCTTCCAATGGGCTCAGCAGAGTCAGCTGAGACCAGGGACTGGAAAGGATTAATCAGAGCGAAAAATGTCAGCTTACAACAAAATCTTTAGCAAAGTGTCCAAGCCACAGAGCTCAGCGGAGACCAGAGTTAGTCATTCTCTAATCACGTACTACTTTTTCCCTTGCTCAGTCTGTGAGTCAAGAGTTTGTGTTTGAATCCAAGTCATCTTTGCTATATCTGTGTCACAAGCTGTTCCTCAGCCCTTAAGTCCCATCTGTAGGAGAGCCCCTCTCTCGCTGCCATGAATTTCCTGGCCCATTGGGTACCCCATGCATCCTCCTCTGCCACATTTTGTGCTTTTGGTTAATTACATAGTACGTATGTCTACAAAAGCATATTGCATCTTTGGAGCAGTCTTAACTAGGATGGAGGAGTATGTTGCTTTAGTCTTCATGAATAAATTCAAAAGCTCCGCTGCAAGCTCTAGGTGGTAAATCATAACCAAGGTGCAGTGCTGGGAAGCTTATCTTGCTCCCTTGAAGGAAAGCCACTGTTCGGCACAGAGCGTTGAGGGACATAAGCACTCCACATTTTTTGGACTGATGAAAGGCAAAGGTTCCATCACTTGAGTCGATCATGAACAGAATTTGCTTTAACATACTGTCCTGCTGCATTTTATTCTGTTCCAGAAATGACTACAATCCATGGGGTGAACAAGAACCTGGTTCTTCTTTATGCTCTAAAAATAGAGAAAGAAAACACAACAGTCTTTGTTCCCCCCAAAATTTCATTCCAAATGCAAGACACAAGTTGAGGGCAGTATGGCGAGATGCAGGCAGGAGCGAGGCAGATTGCTAGCCATGACCGTGCAGGTAACCGCAGGTTCACTGCTCCTTTCCCTGTGGTCTTAGTACGTCATATTTCCATTACGGTTAATACCATTTGTAAGACATCACTGCAGTAATGTTCACAATATCCTTAATTCCAAGCCTATTCTTTATGTCCTGAAATTTGCTGTGACTTTTCTCTGAGTTTGATAAAATACTTTTGTTTGAAAGCAGCTTTTCATGTAGATCAAAATCCATCCATGTTCTAGGTCAGATACTTCTTTTCATTAACAATGGGACGATCCTACTGATATCCAAGTGCTTTGTTCTGCTTTTATCTAGAGAAGATTAAATTTCCCGCTTTTTCCTTAAAAAACCTTATGAATGGGACACAAAAAGCCTGCTAAACAAACAGCAAAGTGGCCCTTTCACTGGAGGCCGTCACTGCAAGGAGCTGGAGAACTTTCTGCCCGCAGCTCCTGGGGACCTGTTTTCAAAATAGAGTATGTAACGAGTGTTCACAAGGACCTTTTATAGCTCTGCTGTCCTGGGCAGTAGGGAGCCAAGGTCCCTGTAGCTGGTTAATGAGATGCTTAGTCACTATAGAATGCTTTCTGCAGGATTGGCTTCTGTGATATACTGACCTATGAAAAGGGACATTTAGTGTCCTTAATTCATTTTAACTCCATTAAATGTGTAGATGACTCTATTAAATATGGAGGAGTTCGGACGATCAAACATTGTCAGGTTTTCATTTTACACCTCAAGGCAACTATCACTGTGATTGCAGTCTGGTAGATTTGTGCAACATCTACAATTAGGCATGAAAACGTAGCTGGTCACCTGCACACCATTGCCATGATTGCATGTGAAATTATGGTCATTAAGGAAGATATCTTAGCTTCTCTGAAGTTGGCACAATTTCTGTGCCCTGCTTATAGGGGCCCAGGATTTCGAGAAAGCCTTGGTGGAAGTGGTACTTTTTGTCTGTAAGAGGTCTTCCCAAAATCACATTCCCTGAATTCACAACTGGATAGCAGTTCTTGTAGTCTGAGACTACAAAAGTGCATCAGTTGCTCAAGTGATGTAAATCTATGCAAAATACATTTTTTTAAAGAGACAACCTCTCTACTTCTCCAGATAGATGCATGTGGGTTTTTTTATATTTTTTAAAGTAGGGGGTGGGGGCGTTCTTGGAGTGAGGGGAGTGAGTAAAGCTGAGGCTGTTAAGAGTACTGAGGGTAAACAGAGCTGTTAGAAGTACTGGCACCCAAGTGCAGAGATGATAAAAGTTGATTAGATCTGAATGAAAACCAGTAGTTTTGACTGGATCTTCTTCCCCTTTGAAATCGTTTTGCCACCCTTCTAAATTTATTTTATTCATGCTTCAAAAATTTCTAACATAGATCTTTAGAGGAAAAATTGAATATATCAAACCTCTTCACCCTTGAACTCCTCCAACACCTCTCCACTCATTACTCTTTCACATAAACACATAATGCTAGGACTTTTGGAAGAACATAAGGTACTTTTTTGTAATATTTTGCAAAATTGCAATAAGGAATCAGCAGGTAAAATCTTCTGGCCTACATTAAGAAAACAAATAACTGGCTACGAGGATTGTCTTGAACGTCACTTTCGATTAGAGTTAATCCTAGGTGGTGAAAGAATGGATGACGCATCCATAAGATATGCTGGCACTACTCTCAGGCTTTGCAAGAGTAATTCAGGGTTTCCAGCTTAGGAGTTTCACTGTAGGAATCTATTACATATTTGACTTATAAATATATACAGTACCTCTCATGTACTCTTTTAAATAACCTATCACTTTTACAAAATGTTTGCTTGCAGACCAAGACAAGAAATCCTAAAAGGATAAAAAGGATTGCATGTGATATCTTCAGCTAGCATATGACAGCAAGATTATGAGGGTGAAAAAAATGTACAGAAGCTGAGGATCTAGAGCTGGAGAGTGCATTTCTTTTCTCTCTGGATTGTTCCTTCATAACCATTGAGGATTTTTATTCCCTGGTACTTTTAGTAGATTTGGTTGAAGTGGGGATTCCTGAACACCACTCTGGGAATGCTAGAGTCCTGTTATGCCTCTAATCTGCAACATTTCACCTCCTTGGAAATGAGTGTCAGAAGTGTGAAACAGCACATACTAGTCCATGCTGACTAATTCCTATTCCACAGATGGAGGACTGAGGCCAGGCAGGGGCTTAGGAATTCAAATTCAGGGAACCTTAAGGTGACTAGAGTATACTTTTTTCTCCGTCTCAACCTTTATCATGCTATTGAGGATAAAAAATATGCCACCAAATGCCTTTACTATGGGTACTGGAATTAAAATCCCTCATCACAAGCTTTCAACTGGATGCCAACTTGAAACTGTTAGAAAAAACCCAGCCTAAAAATCTACTTACGCATTTGTTCTGTGACTCTGTTAAAAAAGAACAGCTGAACAAATTATCAACGTTCTGTGAGGATTAGGAAAATTGATACAGGCTGACTCACTGCATGCCTATATAACCCAAAGTAATGTTAAAACCCAGGAAATGAGACTGGGACTGGAAAGGCTGAGAGAATTACTGTATTATTGTAGCATCCTATATGCCAGGTTATTGGACTCAGTTTTCCATTGCCTATTTATGCCCTTGTAAATGTTGGAACGTTCTTGCTCCAACCTGATCACCATTTATTCTTGTGATGCATTGATGTTTCCCTCCAAGAGCTTCGTTACTCTATGAAAGCACAACTTTCGTGAAATAATTAATTCAATTTAACCTGCATATGCTAAATACCAGAACTGGATTAAAATTAAGCCATCATTACAGACTGAGTGTTATTAAACTATATTTAATACAAAGCAAAAGATAAGAAGATCTTTTAGCCCTGTCAGGAAATGTAGGAGCTAGTAAATGTGACCTTTACATTGAAGAACTTCAAGGACGGAGAAAAAATTCCAAAATATGTGCAGAAAGATTTATTTAACGCTAAGGAGAGAGCAGGTATTTTCTGTATATTTACATCTGAAGGAAAGAAAAAGGCATGCATTCCCAGCTCTCAGCGTTAACTTGCAGTGTTTGAAGGGATGGTATTTGTATCATCTTGTTCAAAGTAGGGAATTCTGGCCCAGAATTTTCTTTTGTCTTTGTTTCTACTACTCTCTATACATGCCTATACTAGAAGAGATACAGCAGCCTTCAGCAAGCTTCTTCCTGGTAATAGGGTTATATTCGGTACAACCCAAGCTGCTGGAAAAGTCTCGCCTCAATGCCAGTTTTCAATATTAGAAACATTATTATAATTAGAGAGGAATCTGACCTGCAGAGGTCACTTTGGAGGCTGTGAATTCTGTGAGCTGTTTTTACATCTGGGATTTTTGACCCAGCTCGCTAAAATCTCAGCCTGCCTTCGCCTCATCAGCGGACGGAGCAGACTCCGCATCCCTCCTGCCCTATTCCCTGAGGCCAGGACTTTCATTTTAGCGCCAGTGCCGGCTGAATAATCGATAAAACCATGCTACATCTTGCTGGGACAGAGGAAGTCTGCAGTCAGCTGTTTCCCTGGCTTTGATCCTTGGCTGGGAGCCCCCGGGCAGCCCCCAGACCCGGCTCCACCAGCCCCTTGGGCATTGTGCATGGGGAAGGGATCACCTGTCAAAGTGAATGGCCGCAACCTTTCCCTGACCATGGGAGGCCTTTTGATGCATCGGGTGTTGATAATTAGGGCCTAATTGAGTGATTAACAGCCCCAGCAGCTCACGTCTTTAAGGGTATGTGAGGAGCCAGGTCCTAGCCCCTGAAGATGCATTTTTCCAGCTCCATTGGCCCCAGCAGGATCATCAGCCATGGCTCCAGGTCGGGCTCTTTCTCAGATCAGGCTGTACGCGATCTTCATCAGAAATGTGCAGAGCCAGCAAAATCACAGAAGGTGATTACATTTTCTCACGAGTGCTATAATCGCTTTCTCTAAACCTCTATTGATAATAACTGTTGTAGGAATAGGCTCCCATTTGCCAAGACACATGGTCTCTGCAGGCAATGAAAATCTGTCTAGATATACTGAACTTAATTAACTGAGTTTGAAGAGCCTATTAAGGCAATATTAAAAGAAGCCTATCTCAGCAGGCCCTCACAGTGGGGAGACACAGCAGAGCTTTCAATTTAAGACTTATTGCAAAGATATCCTGCTGCCCAACTCCATGGTCTGCCTGGGAGCCATTTAATAGACAGCTTGGGAGCAGGGTAAAAGGGCTGACAAAGAGAGCTGGCTAAGTGGTGGGTATATCAAAGGAAATCAACCTGTAATACATTATATGCTCACTTTGTGAAAAGGGGAAAAAGGTATATAAATGGGGGGAGGCTATTCAGCACTGAATGAAACAAATGACAGCATGGACATGTTTAAAAATTTTAAAATAGGACTTGGGGAATCCAAAGATAAGCTTTTCCTGAATAATTTTGGCATACTGCAGTGCTGTAGTAGTAAGTAGCTTCTTGCTAAAAAGTGCAGACTTATCACATAAAAGCAGAGAGATCCTGCATCTCCTGCTTTCCTCTCCTCTTCCTCCCTCATACAGAAGTTAGTGACTAGTTTTGGATCCCTCTTTACTTCTCAAGAAAAATAAGTGGTGTCACCAGTTTGAACATCATTAGTGGATTATGTTCCTGGCTATAGGAGAATAAAACAAAGGTAAAAAGTTGTCTATTGCTTGACTGATGAATAAGGAACTCTGTCCTGCAAACAGAGGTTCCCTCAAGCCACTATTTATTATAAGCTGCTGAATTGCGAAACTACAGTAAAAATAACAAAATGTGTTGATTTTGCCTTACTCAGTACAACCTGCAAATGGAACGGTATGAAAGTTTAAATGTAATAACATCGCTAACAATAATCCCTATTTTTTATAGAGCATTTTCTCTAATTTAGAGGACTGCCCACTGAGTACGTGCAACTTTGTGAAACCAGTATTTGCATTAAATTGAATGGTATGGAGTTGAAGTCAATGTGAGTTAAAACCTTTAGACCCAGGGGAATGCTGCTGGCCAGCCCAAGGCCCAGCTCTTGACATCAATGGACTATAGTCAAGTGTTTATTGAGATGGGAAGCTCGATTTTAGTTCTGATGGNGTTTTAACTGAAACAAATGGTCTGTTTAGGGGGTTTGGTGTGGTAGTGGAAGATTTCTATCCCCACCTGGGGCTGAATAGTCCTACCCATCCTCTGGTAGGTAGGTGGGTGCTTAAGGTTTGAACTGATATTTGCTACAGCATCTGCCATGAGACTGCTCAGGACATGTGCTGAGCCCAAACGATGGGGCTCATCTGATGCTTACATGATTATAGGGACCCTGTAAGAAAAGTCTAAGAAGTGCTGTTCTCTTTAGAAACTTGTGAAACTAATTCTTCTGATTCATTGAAGCCATCTTTGGGTGGGGGTCATGGATGATAACTTCTGCTTCAGTCCCATCAGCCACTACAGCAACTCAGTTTTGGGGGGAGCAGCAGCTGCCTGGGCAGAAGGGAATAACTGCCCCCATTTGCCCTGCAAATAAGAGGGAAGAAATTCAGCTTCCCAGATTAGATTTCTTAGGCTGACAAATTATTTTTTTATTCTGCATGGGAGGGAAATAAAAAGGCAGTCTTCCCCATGTGCCAAACTCTACTACCTTTGCTTATGATACATTTAAGAACCCCAAGTGAAGGTGGCTTCCTCAGGGGAAGCTGTGGTGCGAGCAACACCAGCAAAAGGTGCACAGGCTGGATCGATGGAGAGCAAGCACTTCCTAACTCTTATATTCCCAATAGAACAAAACCAAAATTATTATTTGCATGAATAATGTACCATGCATGTGTTTATGCTGCAGTTGTTCCTAATGTTTTATTTTTATACCAAATAACAAGGGGCTGTAAAGCCCAGAATCCTTAGCCAGTTTACTGCAGTAGCTGAATTAAAAATAGAAGATCCTACTGAAGAATGTCTGTTCAGTGCAGCTGAAGTATAATTGTATGTGGCTTCAGTTTGTTTGGCAGATGAAAACCCAATGTAACTTGAGAATTCATTACGAGAAAAGTGCAGGACTCCTGCCATCTTCTAATGGCCTTCTTACAGCTTAAAATGCAAAATTTACAAGGAAAGTCTTAAATGACAGGAAAATCTGAGAAGATAACGAAACTGGACAGGGAAATTAATAGAAGCCTTGGGTTCTCTAATCCACAGTGATTAATATCTCTTAGTTCCATGATCCTTGGTTTCCACTGGAATTGATAAACTACCAACTGCGGCTTCTCTGCTTTAAATCAATACAAAAAAATCTTAGTTGGCCTTGCTGGCCTATCTGTCATCGCATTTCTAGCTGAAGGTTAGACATGATACTTATTAACTGCCACAGTGGAATAGACTATTTTTTCCAGTTGCATTTGAGTTTCTTTTTTATTTTAATTCTGTTATGCCCAGAAGAAGATGGTGTGACCAGCTTTGAGATGCTAATCATTTTCAGCACGTTGTCAAAGCCAAGAGGTTTAATGATGTCTTGCCAATTTCTTCAGAACATCCACCCCTTAAGTATCAGTTGTCTTTAAGGTATCTGGGGTCTGGCTCCAAAGTCTAGTTACTGCTTTAGAAAGTCTTGGCTGTCTGCTGGAGTTCATGCAGTTTGACCAGACCACGCGGGTGTATGGAGAGGGATGCACATTGCCAGGTTCATTTCTTGCAGATGTGGAAACTGAGCCATGGAGAAGGGGAGTCCTCTTCAGCTGGGGACTGACCTCTTCCAGGCACAAGTGTGCTGATGAAGATGCTCCTGGACATTGCCTCCGGGCTGGCCCTCATCATCCCAAGTACAACTGCTTGTGTGAGCATTCCCCAGCCTCTTCCAGCAAAATGCCCCCGCTAATATCAGTGAAAGAAGGGGGTATTTCTATGAGCAGCTCTTGTGACAGAAAATGCTAACTGTTGGCAGGGGAAGAAGGAGGCAGCTGGGAGAAGTAATGTGTTCCCTGGCATGTGGGGATCCAGAAGAGGATGTCTGTCTGCAGCTGTCGTCTGCTGGGGCCGACCACAGGACCACAAGGCAAACCTTCTCCCTGCACATGCTGCAGGCAAGAGGTTCAGAAATGAAATTATTATTTGCATAAAATATTTCTGTATGTTGATGAAATGAAATGGTTTTTGCATAGAAGCAAGGCTTGCTCTCTTAGTCCCAATGGATCCCAACCCTGTGTATTTAAAATGAAGCGCATAACAAATTTGCCACATTTTTTGATATTCAATACCAACTCTGGCACTTAGGGCTAGAGGATGCATAAGGAGATGTGATAGGAAGCCTAAGGGTGGGTCGCCCCTGGAAGGGAAGGGATTAAGGGCACAAATAGAAACAGGGCAGGTGGATCAAGGTGGAAAGGTGATGCTGTGCATGGGCGAGGCCAGGATGATCCCTATTTAGCAGGGTGATGGATTTTGTTTCTGCCTGATGATATTACCAGGGCTTCTGCTAATTCTGAGCTAGGAATGTTAAATTAAAATGAGAGCAAGCATACAGAGCAGTAAAACTTCTGTTGTCTGCAGCCATGCGCATCTCTTGGTAAAAGAAGGGGAGAGGCTTAGAGGAAGCAGGAGCTGGAGGGTGTTTGACTGCAATACCATGCTGCGTTTTGGCAGGGTCTAAATTGTACTTTATCAGTGTGGCCTTCTCTAGGAAGAAAAATAACTGTTCTGCTAGCTGATGTAGGAGTTGAGGCAGGGCTTACTCAAGCTGTGTAGCCATTTAGAATAGACTAGAATCCTTTAGGTTGGAAAAGACTTTTAAGATCATCAAGTCCAACCGTTAACCTACCACTTCCAAGTCCACCACTAAACCGTGTCCCTAAGCACGTGAAAGGGGGCACCTGGCAGGGACCTGATAAAGCTGGAAAATGATGGGAAGAGGACAGCCCTACCCCTTTGGTGGGCCTGTTCAGCAATGAGTGACGACACGGCTCCATCCTGAAATTGGGTCAGGGTGTCTGCTGCACGGTCCTTGGGGCAAAGCCTTTCACTGCTTATGTTCATACAAAACCTCAGAGCTGACCCTTCTAGTACGTATGATTTCTTGGTGTCTTATCTTTTGGTTTCCTTGCAGTGACCAGACAACCTGGTCTGAGACTAGCAGGGCCCATAAGGTTCCCAGTATTAGATTGTTTGGGAAGCCCTCCCCTTTCAGAGGTGATGGCTTGTTTATATTCTCAGAGCACAGAATCAGTTGGGTTTTTTTTCCAGTGTTACTCTTTTCTTTTGACTCTGACATCTGCAGCACTGGATTATAAACATTATTGCTTCACTAATGCTAAATAGCAATGTACAGGCTCTGAACTTTACTAGAAGTCCATCCCTTTTGCAGTTTTAAAAAATAAAAGTTAGAAAACTTGTGGGAAAATCAAATAGGGAAAATGGAAATGATGTCGCATTGCTGCTAAACAAAAAAAAAGTGCAGGCGTGAAACAATTTAAATGTGTGCTGCATTGCAAGCATAATTCTCTGATCTTTTGGACTTCTAATTTGCTACAGAATTATTATTGATGAGTCGTCTTTAAATACAGTTTGTAGGATAGATGTCTTTCCAGACCTGAAATACTAATACTGTGACATTTCTTTTGCTGTGAATATTATTTACCATAAATGCACCCTTACCTTGCTTTAACCTTCAGTGCTAGATGCATACAATTATAACATAGTATAAAATGTGGTGGGTTTGCAGGGCTGCCCTTAAGTAGAATCTCTGAACAGTCATCATTGCGAGATGTTTCTGTTTCAATTCTTACTTTTAAACGTGCCGCCTTCTCCTTTGGCGGGGGGGTGGGGGGAAACCTGACTGCCTTCCTGCATTTTTGCTCCACGCTCCCATCCTTCATTTAGCTGCAGTCTATTTTCCTTCACACTTACTTGACATCATGGAAATTCAATTGATGCCAATAATTTATTATGGTATATGTGGGAGACGTAGGTGTTTCTGCCATTAGAGCATTAGATCGCTTTCCCAGTTCAGCTTTCAGAAGCACTGCAGCAAATCCAGCATGTCTGCCAGCTCCTTTGCCTTCCAAGCTCACTGCAGAGCAAGAGTTACAAAGCCATCCTCAAACTCTCATCTCACATAGCTGGCATGGCTTAACACTGTTCTTGCTTCTTGAAGGGCTGCCACTCATTAATATTTAGATCTCTCTTCCGTAGTAATTATTCCTCTCAGATCCCTTCACAGGAGGAGAACTTGCTAGTTTGGAAAACGAACATGTCATGATGAGCTACCCTTCTGTAAATATATCTTTTTTCATATGAAATAAGCCCATAATTCAGACATATGTTGTGTTTATTTTTGAACATGGGTTTTTGTCAGGGAATGTGCAGCTCGACCTTACACTCAACAGGAAAATGTTTATCCAAAGAGTTAATGCAGATGAGTAATCCAGGACGCTCCTGCCAGTTCTCGGGTGGTGGGATTCCCGTAAACAGCTAGAGACTTTGAACTTATGGGTTTTACTTTATGTCATGCTCCAACCACTAAAACAACATGCCACCATGGAGTTCTTCCCTGTTAAACCAAAACACAGATTAAGCCATGGAAACTTAGGCTGAGAGTATCATTTTGGGGGCCCTTCTGTTCATCGTCATGTCCTCTTCAATTCACTCTGTCTTGAGATAGGCAGTGAAGTGTTATTTGTGGAGTATGGTGCTTTATAAAAACACTAGTAAAGCTGTCCTGGGTCTATGTAATACCTATAGACATGGACATGTAGAAGGCATAACTGAAGATGTGAAGAATGAGGGAGAATTGATCTTGGTGCTAACATTGTTGTGCATCAATTTCTTCCTCGTACCTTTCACTGGAAACATAATCTTGGACTGGTTATTCCTTATTTCCCTGCTTCCAGTTTCCCCCCCACCTCCCTCTGAAATGCCTGCTCTGAGGCACCAGGTACTGGTCTGGTGGGATCACTGCTCTGACCCTACGCAGTAATTTCAATGTCTGTACAGATCAGCATTCACCCTCTTCTATCTGTTTGTATCAATACTGCCAGGAAATCACTTTTAAAATGTGATTGACTGAAGCCATGTTCATTTGTTGCAGGAGATACTTATGTGTGCAATAAATACTTTCTCATATCTAATTTTCAAGTTGGTCCTAAAAGCTCAGTTCTGCCCAGTTGTTAGTGATAATCATGGCCAGGGACTTCGTGGGGGAATTGTATCAATAAGACTCTTGCAGATTTTCTGTGGATGTTATGCAGCTCAAATACTCTTGGATAATTGCTCAATATTAATACCATGCAGAGTTATTAGACTGAAGTATCCAAGAAATAATAAGAATAATATGCATCACATGTTAAGGACATTACATAATCATTCTATTACACTGGCATGAGTCACTGTTAAAGTGCTCTGTATATCTTTCAGGGTGGATTAAGGATACAAGCCACTGGGTACCATGAAGGCTGCTACAATGCTCCATAATGTCTCTAAAACGTGCAATGTCTTTTGAAAACAACTATGAAAAATAACCATCTGTCATATGCAGTAAATAACTTGGTCACTGGGGAGGTCAACAGCTAAAGGCTCATATCCAGGTTGTGGATTAATGACCTGCAAAATACCAGTTTAAAAATAGGTTCTTCTTCCACTTAAAGACATGCAATAATGAAGCATCTCCTACCATTCCGTAGCCAAGTTTCAGGCAGAAAAATGGGGTTTACACTGGATGCACAGAGCTGAGTAAAGCAGTGATATAATGAACACTATGTAAATCAAGGGCTAGTGGCACTACACCCCGTTCCTTATGTTGTCAGGATGTGGCACGCAGGACCAGAAACATCCGGGAGTCATTCTTTATGTCAGAAACAATTGTGAGTGAAAAGGTTGAGATGCATGTGCTTGCTCATGATGTGTTTACGTTGGTCCAACATCCGATGACAAGTCATAAATGTCCCTACAGTGGACAAATTTCCATTGCAGAAGGGGAATATTTATTATGAGAATAAATGGTATAGAATGGTGAAAGGGAAGGCAGAAAACCGACCTGTCCTGCCCTGGGAGGATCGATGAGGTGACTTAGTCCTTCATGCTTTGTGTTGTAATGTCCTTGTACGTACGCCCACGACTAATGGACTGGGCTGGGCTGCTTAGAGTTTGCCAAGATGGTTTTGCAATATGTTAGGAGGCTGTGAATTTAAAAAAAAAAAAAAAAAAAAAAAAGTCCTGTTCTAGCTCTGCTTCTTTTGCATGTCTTTTTAACAAGACTAGAAGCCATGATTAAAGGGACTATTTTGTGCCTCATAGGTAAAAGTGGACGCAAACTGAGCAAAGCTCCAAAGAAATCTCCTTTAATATAAAGTGACTAAAGGACAAAGCATATTCTGCCTTACATGGCCCTGCAGATATGTCTCTATAACCTAACTGGGCTGATAGCTTTGGGAATCAATACAATAAAATATGGCTCAAGACCATTAAGGAGCTGTGAGCTTGTGTCAGATAATTTGAAGTCATGATCATCTGTAGAAATAAGAGTTCCTGTGTGTTGACTATCCAGAATCACAGCATTTTCTTCAAATGGACTGATTGAGCCTGTCCTACAAGGTTGTTTTTTCCGTCTTTTTGTCTTACATTCCTGTTTCCTTCAAACCAAGCAAAAAAAAAAATTAAGGTGTGGAACCGTCCAGCAGACCATGCTCTGCTACTTTCTTATCCTGCGTAGTACGGGACAGATGCTCTGTTTTTCAGCCTGCAAAGAACAAAGCTTCCTCCTGGCTTCTTTATTTTAAACAGGAGAGGCCACCCACAGCTCCAAACATGCCTACCGAGAGGAAAAATAAATGGCTAAGCTCCTTGCCAGACGTATATGCACAGAGCATATCTGTGAGGAGAAACTGTTTGGAAAGAAACATTCACATCCCACCCAGGTGCTGCCATCGGATGGGTCTGGGGGCATCAGCACCTACTTGCAGCGGGGAATGGCATGGAGAGTGTGCTGGGATGGTAGGTGACTATAAATCACCCCTGCATAAGCAGGAGCAAGGGAGCATTCAGCAAGCCAGAGCTATACAGATGTTGAAGAAGGTAATTTGGGAAGCTTTCAACATGGGGATGCCAGCTCTCTTGCTTCACAGGAAGGCAAAAGTAAGCAGCGCTTTACTGGCTTGTGGCCATAACATCCAGTAAAGATCCCACCACAGTCCTGAACCAGCAGGACATTTTTCTTCTAAAGAGCAGCAGAAAAGGGTAGTTGGACCTTTTGCAGGGATCAGAGAGTTTGGCTTGTAGTGGTTACCTTCTTCAGGGTGCATTTGGGTGGTTACAGGGTTGGCACAGGCGTCATGGGAAGGCGTAAGCAAGTGCCTGCCCCAGCACCGCTCGGTGACACTGCCGGCATGGGACGTGTCTCCTCTCCCAGGCCTGCAGAAACCACTCGTCCATGAAACAGAAGAAGGGATGAAAATTAAGTGAGGAGCCAAATGTTTATTATTTCCACCCAGTTAGCTCTTTTTTGAATGTCCCCTTCTCAGCGAGAGCAGAGGTAATCCGCAAGCTCTGCGTGTCTGTAATGCAGTTTGTCATTTTGAGGCTAATTGCCACTATGAGTGGTTTGGGGTTTTTATTTTACATAATCGTTTTAAAACATGTAGAATACATGAGATGGATGTTGGATTTGGAGGCTTCCCATGCCTGTTCGTGGAAAGTCCCTTCCTAATACAGCAAGGAACAAGAATCGGAGCAGGCTCCCTCCGAGGATGGCGTTGGCTTCGCAAGTCGGCTGAAACTTGAGAATCATGTTCAAAATTGTGAAACACTCGCATTTTTTTAAAGACTGTGTTTTCATGCCTTGCTTCTCTATACAAACTAAAAAATTGCTTTTCCTTTTAATGGAAAGTTGAGACCCACCTACAAAAAGTCATTAAACTTGGGATGAAGTCAATAGAGCTGGCAGCACAGACATCCCATTGCTGCCTCTACCGTCACATTTTTTTCTTTTAGTAAATGTTCAACCATGAGTAGAGTTTGTAGCTGAGATTTGAGAGCAAAATTGCAACACATATATTAGCCTAACTGCAGGCAGGAATTACTCAAAAACCTCAGTGTTTTTATTTATTAGATGTGTGTATCACTCTGTGGGATATTTGTAGTGATTTTAATCTATTTGTTGTTTAAGGCTTCCTCTAAACATAGGTCAGATCCTGCTCTAGGTTAAACCAGTGTAGATCTGAAGAGGGCAGTGGAGCAATGTCAAAGCAGGTCAGCTGCAGACAGACCTAGAAACACTGAAGAAGTGCATTTTTCACATTGAACCAGGGTACGTTTTGCATTGCAACAGGTTAAAAGCAATGGGTAAAGGAAGAAAATGAGTGCGCATTCTGCTTAATTAATCTGGCAAATAATGTGCATGAAACTAAGCCTTGGAGTAGGGGTTGAACAAGTTCCCAGGGGAGCAAGCAGGTCTGGGGAGCGGGTGCACAGGCTGAGACAACCGGCAGCTCATTGCGTTCGGCTCTGCCGCTGCTGCCAACACCCCCGTTCCCAGACTGTTTGTTTTTCCTTTCATTCCTCCCTCTTTATATCCCGGGAGAAGCAAGTGCTGGATTTCAGCGTTTCATCCCTATCGTGAGCTACTGTGTAGTTAACTGGCAGCCTGATAGCAGCGTAATGCCAGAGATTCATAGGTTCTTCCCTGTTTTCAAAAAGCTCCTTTTATTTTCCCCTTACTGGTAGTAACTAATATGAAAGCAGCTAATGTTGTGCATTATAGTTTAAAAAAAAAAAAAAAAAGCTTGATTAAGGATCATGTCTTGATAGGTTTAGTAAGTTACAATTAAAGCCCCATGAAAGTGTGGGAGAGCGAAGGTAAATTAAATGTGGCACTCAGAGGTCTGTGAACGAGGTCTGTATTATTCATCCTCACATGAGGCTGTAAGCCAGTGTTCAACTTTGCATTTCAGGTTGGAACTAATGAAAACCTTAATGCAAACCTTGAGCTGAAGTGGCTTAGTTTCATCAAAACCGTATTTTTTGTGCATGTCTTCCGCTGTAAGTTAGACAAAATTCACATGAAGCCTTGTCCAGCCTGCTTTGAGTGTGAACTCCAGCGAGTCTTTCTAACTCAAGCTAGGGATGTTGTGTGTTAGGGAAGAAAAAAACTGATAGTTGCAATACAAATAGGTGAAAAAAAAAGTTAATGTGCATGGTAGTTGTTACATGCATTTCTTTATCAGTATTTCACCGAGCTTGTAGTAGAGAAGGAAAAAAAATCCATTTGGATTTTGGGTATGCTCCTGCAAGTTCCTGTTTACAGAGTGTTTTCTAATATCCTGCTCCCTTTAGCGTGGAAAGTGTTCATATAGGAACTAATTTTATTTGTTTTCGTTTTATTTATTTGTTTATGTTCCACTAACCACATATGTTTAAACTCTTGGAGATACTTGAAAAAACAGGATGTTTCTTTCTCCGGAGTTGCTCCTATTAATACATTTTCTTTCTCAGCTGATGTCGGAATCATCTGTTTATGGCGTAATGGAGATTGCTACAGCCAACTGGTAAACATTAAAATGTAGGTCTAAATCATGTCCAAATTTTTCTCAGCTAATACTACTTCAAAGGAATTGGATGTGAGTCTTCTCAGAAATACTTTTTTTTTTGTCTTGGAGGAGGTAGCGATAGCCCTGTGACTCCCTCATGGAGTTATGCTTAAATCTTTCCTTCTTTTTTTAATGGAAAGTGAATACATGAGAAGGTTTGCAGAACCAGGCTACTGGATTTCTGGAGGTCAAAGGACTAAGGAAAAAAGTTCATTTTTTAAAAAAGGCTGCAAAATATATAGGCTACAAAGAAAAAACAAGAAAGAAGTTGATAAACTTAGCAAAAAATCAGCATATGGAAATGCTGTTTTATTTTTGGAACCTACATACAGCTTCACTTCATTTGAGAGTTATTCACAGATCCTGTTCCTGAAACCACTCTGGCTTTGAAAAATGCGAAGCCGAGGAGGCATTGGAGTGACCTCTCTTTCAGGGCACGTTGGACACATCTCGCTCTGTGGGTGAGCGTGCCAGGGAAGGCACGGGCCCTGCGCTGCAGAAAGGCTTTGCCTCTCTGTGTCTGCGCCGGTAGAGGAGCAAAGGGAGACCACCGGGCTCGCGTAAACCCCAGATAAAAATATGTCAATTTACACTTCAGTGCGCTTATTACGGCTTGTCAAGTAATGTAATTTCAGAAGAGCCTTGGGTCCAAAAATATGACAATGCACTAAGCGCAAAATCAAACTGTGGAGGTTCATTTTATTTCCATAAATTCCACCGTGAGTATTGCAGAAGCTTTGGTTTTAGTATTGCTAATTCCAAGCATAACAAATACGCTTCAGGATCTAGGCTGATTTATTATCATTTTAAACAGTATATTTTCAGCTTTTCATAAATTTATGAAATAATGTCTATTTCCAATTTCAGCCTTTCTTTTCACTGAACTTGAGAGACGCCATCAATATTAAAATCAGATACTTAAAATATAATAATTACTTTCCCTGCATCATTACATATAACTTAACTTACTCAGACTGAGGGAATATGGGAAAGATTTATTTTTTCTTGTCATCTTGTCAATCTGAAGATTTTTTTCAAAGGCAGTTTAAAAAAATCATTGAACTGAACCATTGAGTTTTATTCAGGTTTCAGAACCCTTTCCTTTTTATTGTTTGTACTATTTTGTAAGTTCAGATAATGAAACTAGGTGGTCTTTTCATAATCGCTTGCAATTCTTGTTTGTAGTTTGTACAAATCTAATACATTTTTTCTGTTAATAATAATTGATACGTTGCCAAATTAGAAATGGTATCAACATCTAACCAAACCAAATGCAAACTTTTTTAAATCTATGTTATCAATCATACCAAAAGTAAATGGTCATTTTAGATTTTATACCAACTTCTTTGACTCATGTGAGGCTACGTTCTATGCAAATAACAAATCCCAGTCCTAAACACTGCTTAAAGGACTCCTCCTTTTTTGTTCTGGAAACAGAAAAACATATGTAGATATTTACCAAGGGCATGTTCACCCAAAGGCAACCAAAGAAGAGAAATTCCCACAAGTCCATTTAGAAAATGTGCTGGCTTTTCTTTTAATCAGGCTAGTCATAATGAAGTGAAATCTGAACTTAATGGCTTGGCCCAGAAAATCCCTAACATGGCTCACAAAATTCAAGCTAACACCCAGACAAGTTTTGCTAGCAGATTATGGGAAGACT
Source organism: Pandion haliaetus (assembly GCA_013401275.1). Taxonomy (NCBI): domain Eukaryota; kingdom Metazoa; phylum Chordata; class Aves; order Accipitriformes; family Pandionidae; genus Pandion; species Pandion haliaetus. The sequence continues at coordinate 32,436 of VYZV01043717.1, read as the reverse complement.
GTTTGCTATTTTACACTAATCAGTTCAGTCTGAAAATAAACAAAGGGCTGATCAGTCAGAGCGGTCCCCAAACCTCTGACCTTCGGGTCCGGAGAAATGCACCAATAAAGTGATGCTCAACCCTTTTCCCAGCTCCCTTGAGGTTGATGTTGCTGCACTTGCAGAAGGGGATCAGCTAGCCATGCTCTCGTGTGCTGACCTGAGCATCTGCAGCACTCATTTTTGTTGTTGTTAATATGAATATTTCAGTCACGTAGCTTGTATACGACCTGATCCTGCCACTGTTCATCTGCTCTGAAATACAGTGAGGACAGCTAACTTACCCAAGTCTCAGCATTTCAGGAGGAGCCTGACAGTCCAAAGAATTAATGGAGCAAAATGAGATAATACAGTAACCTGTGGCTTTTAGCCCCTAAGTAATACAAGGGGCCAGTCGGAGTTTAAGTAAAGAATAAAACATTAAATCTTCAGGGGCTATTAACTATGTCATTTACTGAGAGGCTCCTCTGACTGCAGCTTGCACTGGTTTCTATTCCTGCATATTTGTCTTCAACTTGATTTCATGGGGTTTGCGATTTGCCCGTTGCGTGGAGGTTTTTTATGGAGATACAGAGGGTGGCATTGCTGCATCAGGCTGGGACGGGCTCGTGGGAGCAACGCAGCTGGATTTCTCCAGAATTATGGGACTGTCTCCTATACACTCCAAACTTTAAACATACACTGGATTTTATCAGTCATAGAGGGCTGGGATGAGCTGGGGCAGGAATTAAATCTTCCTCTCAGTAACAACTATTAAAAACTGAATATAAATCCCTCAGAGGCCAGCGACAGGAGAACGATGTGGGCATTTCCCTTCAGCGTTAAAAGCACTTAGCACTAGATTAGAGTCTTGCCCTAAATTTCTGCCCCTGATTTATTCCTTGTAGTGATTATAGGCTATGAGAAAACAATCCTCCTGCAAATTCCCATGTCCATCTCTCTTCAGCTTACTTTGGAAATGCAGATCTGGATTGTCTTCTGTCTTCTAGTTCAACAGCTCATGGAGATTTTACTGAACTCTGTGTATTGATTTCAAACCCTTTCTTTATCACAGCTTATTTGTCCGGAAAGGTTGGATAGATGATTTGCTTTGGTGCTAGGCCAGCACGAGTTTTTTGAAAGTTGCTATGTTAATATATAAAATGAAATTATTCTCCTATTTCTGCGAGTACAGACATAGGTTTCTCTTCCTCATTGTCACACTGGAGGACATCATGCCTTTTACATTTTATTTTCTTTGGAGAGCTGCAGCAGTTCATGAGTCTTTATGATGTTGGCTACTTAGCTTTTTTTTTTTTTTTTTTTATGAGAGTCTTTCAAGATTTTACTATTAGCCGTTAAACCTTCCTAGAGAGACATTTGCCTCTTGAAAATTTAGCAGCATACCACACTGGGATAAGTGGTAGTGCCTCAGTCAAAGGAGGTATCAGACCTTTGAAGAAACACGAGGAGAGTCACGCACCTACAGTTAAACGCACAGGAATGTACATAGGGATGTAAGTTTTTAACACCAGATATAAGTGTAAGGTATTCTTCAGGACATAAATGTGACTGATCAGGTATGCCTGAGACTGGTTGGTCACCTATGCACTTGTTTGCAGAAAACCTTCCTGCTCGCATGTACAACATTACCCAGTGGTTTGAAATCCTTCTTTGAAACATATTTTGTTGAACCTCCTTTCTGTCGAGAATGCTGGTATAATACTTTTAGATAGTCATTTTCCTCTTTATTTGCTAACTTTTATTCTCACCCTTTAATTTCATTTATTTTAATGTTTAAATTAAGTTGTCTCCTACTGGATCGAATACTGGTGCTGCACTTTGCATCCCAAGGACTACCTGAAGGCACACAGTACAAACTGGTGTACAGACACTTCAGAAGCTTGTCCTACAGCTCTTTGGTCAAGGAGTCATTGATCACAATGTCTAATTGAATCAGAGCAAGTGCCTTCAGGAAGGCAAGGAGGGATGATCAAACTTAAGGGTAATGTTCCAACTTAGCACCAAGATCTGACCAAACTAACAGAGTAAAACAGGAGAAGGTGAAATAAACAGCTTTTCAGAAATCTGTCCTCTAAACTGGTGTCATAATACTGGTTATTGATTAGCATCTCTGGAGGGCAGAGTAAAGGCCGAGTGTTTTAAACTTCTATTTCTGTCTCTTAATGTATTTTGATTCTTTGCAGGCTTGCTTTGATTCTGAGTTTCCCCTCTGCATGTAATGTTTTTACCATTCAGTTACCAGTATGGGTTCTCCCATTTATTGCAGTGTTCTGTGGGGAGCCCCATGGATGTGCTCAGCTACCGTGATTGCCCATCAGTACCAACAACACCTGGGCTTCGCCTTCCCAGTGCCCTGTATGCCCATGCCTGCACAGATGCCCGTGTGTTCGTGCCCACGCACGCAGAGGTGGGAGGTAAGGTAGGATTTGGCTTTTAGAGGGTCTGAGCTGTCATTTGCATTTGTGAAACACAATTTCTGCTGGACTCCACCCCTTCTCCCTCCAAACCAGATGAAATATTTATTGGGTTGGAGTGTAAGGGCTCAGTGTTTCGTCTGTAGAGGAACAGGGGAGTCCTGGTTCTGACCAGAAATTTCTAAGACTTCTTTGTGGCTACTAAACGTTGGAGGAAAAACCACAAATTACCATTGCAGTGGGGCTGGGCCCTGTGTCCTGGCTCCAGTGCTTCCCCATTCCCTTCCCCCTCCCCTCCCGTTTTAAAGTGCACTGCATCTGTGTCAATAAGTACCCCATGTATATGGCAAGGTAATATTTAATGTGCACGCAGTGTGTGTAAAATTAACCACTGACAGGGTGGGGGAGTGAGGGAAGAGCAGAGTTGTAATTACACACAAAATTAAGCTATTACTGTGATTAAGATATTTCTTTAATACATAGGTGAGGAACCTCCTTTTCCCCCTAAACTAGTCACAATTCATCCCCTGTATGTAATTTTCTGGCTACTTCTAATTATTTTTTTTTTTCCCCTTGCCACACCTAATCCCTGTATTACCTGGGGTCTTCCCACCTCGCTCTGCCCATGGGCGAGGTGCTTCTGCCCCAGGATGGCTGTGGCCCAGCTGGAGACCTACCTCCCTGCGTTGTCCTGGGGGACACCCGTTTGTCCCCCTTCACTTTGACCAAGTTTCTGGGGTCTTGGAAGCACTGAGCTCTTCCCAGTCTATCCATCCCCATGTGTCTCAGTGTCAGTATGTCTTATTTTATGTTCTTAACCTTGCCATGAGATTAATTTGGAGATAGTTTTATGAATTTAATTAGTCCATAGATGGAGTTGAGCATCCATAATATAATAGCATGATAGAAAAAGTATAAAACCAGGGAAATTCTGGCATTTTGATGAGAATCCTTGTTGGAAATGGGAAAGTGAGGAAAACAGATACGGTTCATCATTTCGGTGGTATGGGAGAGAAGAGTCCATCCACCCAACGTCTCCAAGAAGGAGGGTAGCATGGATGGCAGAACGGGAGTTCAAAAGTGCCCATTCAAAATAAAGCTCTGCTGAGCAACCTTCCCCTCCTCGTCAGCACATACTTGAGTCGCAATACTGTAACTAGCGTGAATTTTTGGGATGATTATTAGTACCACTCAAAACTTTAAAACATGAACTATTGTGCTCCCGCAAGCAACATTGCTTGCATTTCATCGTATTACAGATGGCCCTATTTTACACTTCCTTCCAACATATTTTGTAAAGTAAAAATGCTACATACGTGATTAATTGACAAGGATTTGGTAATATTTCCAGTAAAATATTCAACAAACAGTGCTTAAAAAAAGTCAATTGTTTATAGAAAAAGGAGTATTTCAACAATATATCATCACATTCAGAAAAATTATTTTCAGGAAAATGTCTTTTTTTTAATGAAAATATTTTTCTTAGAAATAACATTGGTCAGCTGTATTAATGATATTGGGAGAGTTCGAAGTGACAATGAGCAAACCATGAAAAATGGACAGAAAACAAACACAGAATCACTCCAGTCCTGGACTGCTTTTTAGTTATATTGGAGACTTTCCAGGGCTTCCATTTTTCCACCAGTGTTTAATGGGCTCTCTGTTTGCATTTATGTTTTCCTGATCTTTCAATCTGCAGAAATGGCTGCTTCTGGCAAGACTCTGTTAGCATCACTCCCTTCGTCCCCTCCTTTGAGCATGTGTGTGCCTCTTTTTCCTGAGGTGGTAGGAAGGAAATACCCTGATATGAATGCGTAAAGGGTAAATATGAAAAATGTTTGGAAATCAGGGGTTTCAGAGACTGTGTGACTCCATCAGCGGATTTAGCTTGTACACGCACTCCCTGGAAAAAGTCCCTGCCCCAGAGGGTTTATGCCAATTAAAATTTAAAAATGACATCAGTGAAATTAACCTAAATTTTGCTTGACCTGGAATTTAGGTCAGTTTAGATCATCGTCTTACCAGGGCTGTCTAAGATTCAAAACCATGCGGAGAGCTGTAGAAACAGACGTGTACTTCAGAGCAGAGGTAGTTTCTGCAAAGCCAGCATAGAGGCAGCTATAGGACTGTACGTGAGATGACCGTCAGGACTCGTCTTGCTACCCATGCACACGGTGATATGAGAAACTGTCCAAAGCACGGCTAAAGAGTGCACAATCGGTACCCGAGGGCACCGGCAACTGAATGGCTGCTCAGCAAATGGACGTGGTGCACAAGGCGGTACTAACTTCTTTTGGGAAAGCCGGCTCCCAGACTGGCAGTGTTGGTCTGAGTGTGCCTGGGGGGAGGGCGAAGCCCCATCAGGTCTGTTAGCACAAACATGACTCCTTGGCACCATACTCCAGTGCTTGGCTGGGACTTTAGGTGGCTCCTAAGCCTGCTGAAGTTTGCTGTCTTTGACCTATAACACTGCAGTATCTGAAAAGGTAAAGGATGATACGTATGTTAGCTGTGTGCCAAGCTGATGTGAATTCAGTGATGAAGTTCCCAGTGCTTCACACTCTTGGTACTCTTGTACCACTTTGTGCAGGCTCTAAGTGCCAAAAGGGCTTTTCAGACTCCCAGATATGTATGCACGTGCGTGCCTACCTCTAGGCATGCGTTACTGGAAATGCAATGACCTCCCCTTGCTCAGTGGCACTGCTTTATTTCCTGGGATGGTGGTATTTCCACAGCTTGCTTATTGGATGGTTCCAGCGTTGAAAACACTAAAAAGATAAAAGAAAAGCAACCATCAGTTGTCCATTCCTTCCAGTGCTTTCTGCCTCGTAGTACAGCTTCTGTGGTATTCTGTTTGTGCTATTTCTTATCGCGATTTGTACTATATCGGTCCTTGTGCGTAACTCTTGGCAATCAGCAGAATAGAAAAAAAGCTCATTAAAATAATGGAGACAGCTGGTCAGCATGTGCACGTTAGGTGTCATGTACATGGGATATTTTAGGGACCGCCTTTACAGTCTGGCTGTATTTGCTTATTCTTCTTTCCTTGAGCCCCCAGGACGGACACAGCTCCAAATTTGTATTCACAGTGCATTTAACCAGTAGCATAATGCTTCTTTCTTCACAGAGTACTGCAGGCTTGCATACAATTAAGTATTTTCCACTTCTCCGTTTTAAGACAAATGGCCCTTGCAAGCAAGCGCAGTACTTTGTCCCTGCAAAGCTTGTTCTGATCAAATGGTGGCAGTAGGTTGCTTTGTTAGAATAATTCCTCCATGGATTTACATGCCCCACCCTCATGTAAATAGAGTTGGGATTTAGAAGGTGTGAGCTGGCATGGCAATGAAGCCTGCAAAATGTAAGCTGCAGTAGCCCTTTTTCCGAAGTCTTGACAGTAAGCAGAGTTAAATAAGAGACTGGGATCTCATTCAGTATCTGTGAGTGGGAGAAGTGTTGGGGAAAATAGAGTCATGTGTTGCTCTAATCCATTCCTCCCTTAAAGCTCGCTGTGGTTTTTGTTGGTGTTTGTTTTAATGTGAGGGATTTTTTTGTGCTGTTGGATGTGTTCCACAGGAATAGCTGTGAATTATCACGATATCAGCGTAGGGGTGTGGGTGGCAGAGACTGAAAGTTATCTTGGTGTGCATTTCCTAAGGTTGGAGTGATGTGAGGTAACCTTTTTCAGAGCATCTGTGTGCTGTCCAGAGAGATGAGGGCTTCCACGGACTTCAGTCACTAATGGTCCAGAGTGCGCACCACACTTGGAAATGTTACAGACTAATTTAGCTGTATGTTCTTGTTCTTCAGGACTCAGTCCGAATTCCGACTTGCTGACTATAAAAGAAATCTCTCTTAGTGTTAGGTTATCCTGTATCTGGCTCTGCTGTAAGGTGTCTGCTACAGCAGCTGGTACCAGTCGTTGCTGGGGTACCTGGAGCACTGCAGGCAACGTTGTAGTTCCTGCTCTCTGCTGAAAGCACTCAGCCCCGCAGCCCTCACAGTGAGCCCTATGAGCGTGTGGCTTGGCAAAGAAGCAAGGAGAGAAGGTCTGATTGCCTATTTGTAAAACAGACAGAATGATGGAGCTTTTTGTCTCCCAATGTCTGCCTTCCCTTCGTGAAGCAGAAATCTTGGGTGCTGCTCTCCCCCAGGAAATGCCTAGTACAAGATATCTGCCATTGGCACGTTACAGCTATAACAGCATGAATAACACAAACTAAATTTGTTCAGTAACTTTAGATGGTGATAAGGACACTGCCCCACCCTTCTGCTTTAATAGTGGGACAAATCTGCCTGGATTATGCCACTCCTTGGCAGGCACTGGAGATCTGTATGTGCAGCTGCCTGGTATTAAGAAATTAATTCTAAATTTCTATAGACCCTCACGTTAGGTGATTTTTTTCTTACTGTGTTTGACAACTAGCCCTGTCAAATTCTTTCCCAAGTGGCATCTTTTTTTTTATGGTACTTTAAAGTGATGTCCTGACATCTTTCCAAGAAAATAAAAGCCCATGCGAATTGTTCTCGGACTTTCCATGTTTTCTGAGTTGGTTCAAAGCATCGATTGCCCCAGGGCAAAGAGAGAAAAAGGAGCATGAGCACTGCCAAATTGGCACTGCATTCAAAAGGGGACTTCTTCGCATCTGAGTGGGGTTTGGATCAAAGTCTTGCAGAATTAAAAATACAGCACAAATGCAGTCAATCTGGGGTGGTTTCCTACCTGCACTGCCGGATATTACACAATGGTGGGCAAATGGGTGAGATGGGATTTGTCTAACCTAACCCTAGTCATCCAAGTTATTTAGACTCCCTCGATAATCAACGGGCGGATGAATCATCCCTCTGTTAGATAGCTGTCCAAGATGAGTGGGCTGAATTGTTTTCTGGATATGTCTGTCTCCTCCATTAATTACAGAGAGTTTGGGTAACTAGTTTGGACTAGATGCCTAATTTTTAGATAGCCAAAGTGCAGGAAAAACAAATCCACCCTAAATCTCTCTCTGCCTCAGCTGTCCACCTGTGAAATGCAGACCTTTTGCATGCTTGAGTTTTGATGGTAAACTCTTCATGGTGTGGTCTGGCTGGAGCTACTGCTAGGTGCACTGATCACTAAAAAAAGGGATTTCTGTGGGTTCCTATGTGCATCACAGTGATGGGTATGAGTAAAAAGCTTGGGAGCTGGGTGTGATGGTTCTAGTGAACCTCAGGTTGTGCTTGTGTGGTGGTTTATTTTTTTCATGGGGAATAAGGGGAGAAGCAGTTTTTTGTGAGGAAATAACATTTCAGCTGAGATCATTGTATTTCACATACTATGTCGTCCTTGAAAGCTTGTTCTTCACCCTGGGGAAGTTCCGGAGGGCAGGCATTGTAGTTGCTATGATATATTGCGTTAAAGTATCAGCAAAATTTACCTAAAGTGGTTCTGGCTTTCTGACCAAAAATCATGATTGCAGAAGCAGGCTTCCAAATTTATTATTTGGTTTAGTTCAAAAAGTTGTTTTGAAGTACTAAGGCAACATGGAAACCCACAGTCATTTAAGACTTTGGCCGTTTTTTTTTCTTTCAAATGTGAGCAATAATTATCAAGAGTTACAAGAAAAATCCTTATTTACTTGCTTTGGTTTCCACATGCGGTCTCCTTAAATTTGTTACACAAACCAGTAGTTTATTTTTATTGTGAGTAATCTCTCAAAAAATTTACAAATATGCACAATGTTATTCAGACATCAGTAGAAGGTGTGGGGAAGTCACCAATCCAGTTTGGCTTCCAAACACAAAGACAACTTACATGGAAACGCTCTTGCCCCACAGCATTTTAGCAAGAGGAACAAAGCTTTGGTTCAGGACAGTCAAAGTCTTCCTTTGGAAAGAGACGCTGTCTAGGTGTTATCACCTAGATCTGAACCCTGTACCATTCATGCTAGGAATTTCCATTTCCAGTTGCCACTTCCTCTCCTGCGGATACTCACAGGAGTCCTGATAATCTCCACAACAGCAATACCATGCTTTTTTCTTCAGAAAAAAACCCAAATGCTGTCACTGGTGGGTTGAACCACCTAGACATTCTGGTCCTCAAAGAAAACCTGGCAATGACCTCGCACTCCATCTAACCTCACCTCCATTCAGCGGGCAGAGGCTCCCCTCGGCTCCATGTAAGATACAATCACGTTTTGTTTGTTCCTTTGCCAGGTGCTTGCTGGTTTAAAGTCATGACTCCATTAGGGCACTCTGGGTCTAGCACGGCGTCTCCTAGCTTGGGCGGCTGCCTGGGCTTAGGTGATTGATTGGAGCTTTGATCGTAAGAGTCAAGACAAGTCTGCAAAGGGTAGCCGTGCTCTGTAGTCTCTCCACATCGAGCCTGACTGTATGATTTGTATGAGTATATGCTGCCATATACTTCTAGATTAATATGCTGTACTCCCATATGAAATAACCCCACTTCCTGCTGAATCAGAAGACTTGCAGGTATCTTTACACAGTTACATAGCATGATTAAGGAGAAGGACTAAAACAAGCAGTTACACAAATACTTTGAGAGAAGGATAGCAAATACAATCGTGTATTTTTCTCTTTTAACTCATAAGACAAGATGGAAAACACGGTTCATGCATCAAATTGGCAACTCTCAGGAACTCCTCGTTCTTCAGCTAGCTTCACCTATGATTGGAAGCAAAAAACCACGGTTTCTAAAATACATCTGTTCCTGAAAAAAGCCCCTGTTATTCCCACCTCTCTTTACCCAGAACAAGTACAAACAACAAAAAATGAAGGCATCACTGCCACAAGAATGTCCTTATTGTTTTGTACACATCACTCTGTTTCCATAAATACCAGCCCAGCTGCTGTTGAAATAATCTTCAAGTTTCTTAGTCTATTCTATTCTGCTCATGTGTCCATATTAAATGGGTTGTTTTCACAAGGCCAAAATACCTCTTTCCAATGAACTGAATTTAGCATTCAGCAAATGCTGCTCAACCATCCCTCAGACCATTACGTTTGTAAGTTATTTTGGGGGTTTGGCAAAGCCATTAGCATCAGCCTCAGAACAGCCCTTCAAAATGTGTGCTCAGCTAAATTCACTTAATATAAAAAAATATTTAAAAGTCCAACCAAGTCGCCCACCTTCCTTTTTGCTTCCCATTCTATGGGATTGTTTTCAACTAAAATACCACGTGGGCGTATATATTCTACTGCCCCATCCAAATAGATGTGGATAGGGATTATTATGATTAATTTGCATGCATTTACATTCTCCTGAAGAACATTTTGGGAAGGGGAATGCGTACCTTACATTTCGCATAGAAACCTTAATAAGTTTAAAAAATTGAAAGTATCCTCTGATTTTTAGGAATCTAGTGTCATTGGATCGGAGGACATCAGCTGAGTCAGCAAGTTTGTAATCCCCTGCAGTCTGAAATGGTCACGTAATCCATAGTTAGTAAAATCCAAGGAAACATCCAGTCCAGAAACAACCACATACCACAAGTTTTAAAACACCTATTAAAAAACCCAAGTAACTGCTTACTGTCCTGTATGAAGTTGAAAGACAGTTGAAATCAGTAGAAATGCCTAAAGTGGCTGGTGTTTTAAAAATACCTGAAAGAGTGTTGCTCTTCTGTCTTTAGAAACCCCAGATAGCTGCCCAAATTGCCCCAAGCTATGGCATTTTAAAAATCATCTGTGATTTGACCCTCATGTGGTGACCTCTTTGGATGTATGGACTTGCAGTAAGAAGTATGATGTTTCTACAGCTCGATACTACAATTTTATTGTAATTTTTAATGCCTTATCCTAAAGTAAAAAATGCCTAGTTGATTGATAAGATTAGGCTTTAAGGCTGATTTTAGTTTTATTTTCCCTATCTATTTCCTGTTTGCAGTTCAAGAAGGAATACAAAATATCCTTAAAACATGATAGCAGAAAAGCTCTGAATGGGGGATCAACAAAAAGATTTCACTGAATCATAAAAAAACCTTGAATCTGGGCATAAGATTTGATTCAGATTCAAAGCAGCACTTCTGGAAACTGAAAAGAAGTTCAGAGAGCTTTATTTGGTTTTTTTACCACTCTTCCTCTCCTCCCTTTGTCTTTTTAGTTCCATCATTATGTTTCTCTCAGCTGTTTTCCTGGTAGATCCTTCTCAAATGAAATATTTCCCATGTTTCCTGTGGCTGTTAGTCTACTTATAGGCAAAAAATTTAGGTAGCATACAATTTTATCAGCCCTGTACAGGGTTGGGGATGGGACTGAGGGGGCTTTGCTGGAGTTGGGGCTGGATGTCTGGGGTCAGCTGGGATGAGCGTCCAGCAGCCTGGATGCTCACCTTGCAAGCATTCTCATCCGAGCAAGCTGGTGCCTCCTGCTTTGAAGAACAGAGGAGTGGGAGCTGAGATAATGAGCAGACCCCAAGTGTCTACTTAATCTCATAAATGAAGTTTCTCTCTGTTTCTGTGTTACGTGGAATCAGTATTTAACTTCTATGTTCCCATCTTGGAGATGACGCTGATGTTTCTCCCGCCAGCTGCTGTTGATCAGCTCGTTCATGTTTGCCGGCGTATCCTCTGTGTGACATCCGACGCTAATCGTGTCACTGTGAAACATTGCTGCTGCGTCGGAATTGTTGGCACCTGCCAATAACAGCAAAATCAGATTTTCAAATTTATGTTGCCAGCTCTGTGCACAAGACTTACATTTCTTCAGCCGATGCTCTCTTCCCAGTCTCCACATGTACCCTAGGTGCCTGTGGAAGAGGCCCAACATTTAAGCCGTAAAATCCAGGGTTTGTTATCTTATTCTACAGAGACTGGCTTCTTTGTGTCACTGCTGTGTTTCTGGCCAGGAAAGCCATGTGCTGAAACTGCCCTCATGATACCTAAATAGTGGATAAACAGAAACTTTTAATTTTCACTGCTAGTATCATTCTCCAGGCTCTCTAAACAAGAGCTGCTCACCAAATATCATGAGCTCTTGACGGATGGATGAACACTGCCTAATCGAAAGTGCAGAAAGAGGGTTTTGTTGGGATTTTTCTCTCTCTCTTTTTTCAGTGATTAAGTAGATTAAATAAATAAAAATAGTTCCCTTTCACTTGTGATCCAGTGTAAGCAACTTTATGATGTTTGTTGCCTTGGGATTTACACATTAGAATAACCTTTGGTTCCAACATTTTCTAAAGACTTGGCAGCAAACATTGCTCTTTAATTTTGCTTAATCTGCCTATCATGGAGGATGGGAATAAAAAAGACCAAGAATGCTTCTGCATTTCTTGTATCAGTCTACCTTGCTCATTTAAAATCAAGCTGGACCTAATGTAAGCAAGGCCTGAGTTTGCATTTAAAAAGTGTATTTTCATCTAACATCATCTGAGCGGTTTCCTTAGTAGATGGACGTCTGGCAAATTCCTCCTGTATCCCTGTTTGCTTCTTAGCTGTGGTGATGTACAAAGAAATTGAGCTACCAGATTTAGCTGATGGTTTAAGACTTCTCCAGACAACTGGCAGGTTCAGTGTTGGATCAAACATTTTTTAAGAAACTTTTCAAGTAGATGTGATCTGAGCCATAAGATGCAGATCATCAGACCAACTTTAGGGGTGTTCAGGATATGTGGTTTTGGTTTGGACCCATCTTATTTTTTAATGTTATGATTGACAAGTCCTCTTTGTTCCAATGCACAGATTGGCTCTGAAAAATGAACAGTAGAAAAAAACTTTTCATATGGACAAAATATAAAACCATTCCCATGTCCTGTCTGAAATTTTCCAGGGAAATTGGAACCTTCTGAATAGCCCCGTGAAAGACCCCAGAAAAGATTGAAGTTTTACTTTGACCAATTACCCCAAATTTTCAGGAGAGATTCACTGCTGGGGCAAGCAGGAGTGATTCTCCTGTCTGCAGTGGCTGTCTTGAAGGTAAGCTTGCAAATTTTTTGGTTCTATTTTCAGTGAAGGATTTTTTTTTTTTTTTCACACTGTCCAGAGCAATCTGTTACGTGTGTATCTGGCAGAAACAAGAGCATAGTCTTGTCACTCACTACCTTTGTTCTTTTCCCTTCCTGCTTTTTGTTTATTGCTCTTGCCTATTGGGAAACTTCTTTTTTGGATTCTAAGTTCCTCAAGATCAAGAGTAATGTGTCATCAATCTGTCTCTTCCAACAGTTGCATTATATGCTTTTCTGCTTGGCGTGTGGGTGGAAGAACAAGCTGGAGTTTTTTCATGGATAATCTCTATGCCAACAAGCAAACACCGCATTATGTATAATAACAAATAATGATTCACTGAGATGGCGTTAGCAAAGTCTGGAAGTGCTAATGAACCTCATACAAGTTCACATCTCGTACAATTGCTGCTGAATCTCCAGTCTCTAGTGCTTTGGAGGCGACAAAATAACACAAAACACTGAGCCAAATTATGTGTTGAGGAGGAGGGGGGAATATTTCTCTTCCGTGGAGATGATCAGTAAAAAGTGTGATGCCTGAGATCAATATAATGTAAGCATGGTGTAGACAGATAAGATAAAGAGCAATAAAACTCTTTTTTAACTTAAAACAGGTATAAACATTTCTATTAATTTTTCATTAGCAATGTCGCCTTGTTAGAGGTCTTGTTATATATTCAGATGCATCGCACAATTTTAGAGCATCTAGGCTTTCTGTCTGGTAAATGGAGAACTCTGGATGTCTTCAGATGGTGATTTAACCCATCTGTCTTAGCTTAGGTTGGGATAATTTATCATTTGTTAGAACAGTCTCTTTGACTCCAGCTGGATAGGACTACTATCTCTGATTACAAATTTAAATATTTGATTGATATATTTGGATGAAATAAATCTGGATTTATTTCTAGAAAATGGAAAGTAGGGTTCTCTTGTTCGGTTTGCATGTCTTTTTTTTTTAAGTTTATAACAACTTTGTTCTGTATCTAGCAAGAAAAATCCATCATTTTACTTGGGAGAAAAAACTTTCCTAAAGCCAAAATCCTCATCTGGATCTATGTGTTCCAGCACATTTATCAGTCCTAATGAAGGTGGTGTTCTCCTGAAGACTTTGAGCAGGTAAGTTAGCATGAATCCCACAGTGACAAATAAAACCAAAAGCAATCGAAATCGAAGTATTCATTTTACATTATTAGAAACTTTCTGGGCATTCTACTAAATCCTCCACAAGGTATTCAGGTAATTTCATGCTGGTGGAAATAAAGTGAAATTCTGTAGTTGATTTTCTTTGCGGTGAATTTATACTTAATAATGATGATAGACTAATGTTGATTTCCACACAGTTGGTTTCAACATAAGCCAAAAGAGCTGACTTACAAATCGCTGCCTTTTTGATGACAGGACAGCGAGATGGCAAGGCAATAGGTATAAATTACACTTAGTTTACTTAAGAAATAAGCCTGCATCATCAACATAGGAAAGACATCCAGCATCACTTCTACCATGAGTATGCAGTCCAAGGAAAGCAAATAACTAGCAACAGAAATCTCAGAAGGAGCCTTCCTAGGGCATTCACAGGTCCTCTTGGAAGCATAAAAATGGTCCACGATCCATCATTCATAAGTTCCCTGATCATATCAGGCTGTTTATAAGCAAACTCGGTTTCATGTAGTGCCAGACAAAGATGTAAACACTGGCTGGTGCCGGCAAGGAACATCACAACCCATATTGCACTGTGCTGCGCTCAGACAGAATACATGGGAACGAGAAAGTTTTTTATTCTGGCAATAAATAACAGTTTAAATCACTGAAAATCATTGTTTCGATACGCTATTGGGAGAGGCACATTATGCAGGCTGGGCTGGTTTTTCAGTAATTGCTTCTGCAAGTCTGTAGCTGACTAAAACTGTCAGCAACAAAAAAGGATGTGTTTGGAAATGGGCCTGCAATTTCCAAGGATTTCAAGCTCCTGGGATTGCTCCCCTAGGTGAGGGGAAACAAGTGCTGTCTAAAAGGCAGGAAAAACATAGCCAACGGTCAGCAAGTTGTTTATAGTAGAAACTATTGATACCGCCATACTGTGCACAAGGTACAGAAAAGTAACTTGGAATGGGATAAAAGGGACAAATTTGTAATAACATTAATAAATGTTTCCACCAACAATAGCGTGTAGGCACAAGGGATTAATAACGGTTTTAACCTTACCCATGTTTTCTTAAACTTAATATTTGTTAAAACTGATAGTGGCCTATATTTCCAAATCATTTAATATCTAAAAGGTATGTCCAGCACTGTATAATAAGACTGCAGGGTTTTATGAGCTTTCCCCATGTGGAGATGGAGCATGTATGGTCTCTGAGCCCAGCATAATATGGCAGTTGTTTCTGGCTCTAGTATTCACACCAAATTGTTATATTCATGGAGCCATGTCTTCTGCTGAGATAAGTTGTGACTCGTCCGCAGTGACTATAGCCTGAGCTAAACTAGGAGTTAACCTTCCCTGAGCATTGGTTTGTCAGCATTTGCTTTGCTCGGTAGTGACATTTGAAAATACCAAAATGAAACAACTAAAGCAACTGCCTGCTCGATTCCCCAGGAGACAAACCCGGCTTTGCCTCCTCCTCCTCACCCAGGTAACGAAGCTCAAAGTCAAGTCACTCTGCAGTGTTTCAAAGAAAATGCTTCAGACAGCTGACCAGTAACAAGAAATCAAGATAGCTGAATTCTGGTCAATAAATCAAGGTGTGGGAGAACATTAATTTTTTTCCCCTCCCTCTGAGAAAGCCATGACAGTGGCTGATGGGTTAAATGTCTATGGGTTTCTCTCTCTCTGCCTGTGTGTGTCTGAAACCAAGGAAATTAGGATAAAAAACGTAATCCTGTATTTTAGTTAGGTGGAAACTCACTGGTCCCCTTTAATAGCATACACTTTTTAATCAGCAGGATTTTTTCAGTAAGCATGTTGCCATTTATTTACCCTAAGAGAGAGTTTACGGCAAGGTTGGTTGTGGTTTTTTTTTTCCTGAGCAACACTAATGTTTTTTATATGTACTTTAATCTCAGTTCCAGCTTTGTCAATATTTGGTCTTATCTTAAAGAACTCCAAAGCAGGGTCAAAAGAAAGCAAACTCTCCCTCCAGAAAGCAAATATCAGTTATTTAACTACCTCAGTCAGAAAGCACTCTTGGGACAAGTTCGGAATAGAAATGGCAAGAAAGCCTGCTTCTCCGGTCAGACCTGTTGTGGTTTAAACCCACCGCCCCCTTGCCCCCAGTGGCTGTTGATATGGAACAAATGGGACCTTCTGGCTCTTGGCTGCTGCTACGTGAGCTCAGCAGGCAGAGCGGACGGTGGCAGAGCATCACCCGCTGTGCAGTCCCTGGAGGTAAAGTCTTGGCCATATGAAACCTGTGTTCCTTTTACTATTGGCTACAAGAAGAAATGGTCGCCTCTACCTTTTAGAGTCTGAAAGCACAATTCAAACAGTCCTTATTTATGACTGTTTGCTGGAAATACATTAGGACTAAATTGCAGAGTGGGAGGCAAGGTGTTAGAATTAAGGATGATTTCAGAGCAAGAACTACTGGGTGTAAATTGACAGTGAATGTATTTTGGCTGGGAACTGAAATGAGGATTCTGACCATCAAAACAAAGAGGTTCTGAAACAATGTTTAAGCATGAGCAGTGGCTCACAATCTACCTTTTTAAAAAAATTTTAAAAAATAATAATATTGAACGGGTTGCATTTTAAGATAACCTCTCATATATTGTGATAGTTTCATGGTGATGGAGTACCTATTAAAGGTGCAATATCCATTTATTTCCATTGCACATTTCTGCTATGGATCACATGGATATTATAATGCATGTGCATATTAGCCTTTAGTCTGTTAAACTTTCCCGTAAATTTGAATAGGCAGCAGAGTGGCAAGGAGAGATACACAAATAACCAGCACCGGCAAGACACATCAAATATATGTTTATACTTACCTCAGAAAAATACTTGTATGGAAATATCCCATTATGGTTGAAAAATCAGAAGGTTCATCAGCGTGTCATGTCATTGGGGATTTCTCATACAACACAGTTTTCCTCTTGTTAACCCGCTCTTTAAAGCAAATTACTGGGCTGTGCAGGGAATAACAGAACGCTGTGTATGTGAAAGCACACATTATTCACATCCCTCTTTCTAGATCCTTTTAAAAAAATTAATTGAAAATTCATTGAGTTTAATTTGCTGTACCAGTGGTAATTTTAGTTCTTGCAAAATACTTCCAACTGCACTTTAGAAGTGCAGGCTCAGAGCATTAGTGTCAGCCTGCTTTTCCAGAAAGCATCCTTAGAAGCAAATTTACCAAGCAGCGGCAGATGGGTTCTCTGTAGTTTCTGTAATTTCCTTACAATACAATGATGGTCATCGCTAGAGCCAGGTTATCCCAGACAATGACCGCAAAAGGAAGAATAGGAATGGGAAATGAGAGTAAATGATATGGTAACGTGACTGCAGGAACCATGCAGGGCTGAACCCTAAATTTCAATCATGTCAATATGAATGAATCTAGTGGAGACTAGTGGCTAATTCCTGCATACAAATACCACAATAAATTTGATAATAGGTCCCTGAAGCAAAAGGCTATAAAGGATTTATATACTCCTTTGTGTAGCCATAGCACTGGAGAATCAGACTGGTTTAAAGGAGCCTATGTGTTAATACCTCGCACTTTTATAATCCCCCTTCCCACCTTTTTTATATCAGTAGTATGCATAATGTTCATTTTGTGAATATCCCCTGTCTGGGCTTTCTGGTTTAGCATTGTATTGCTTACCACGTGGTACTCTTTAAATGCTCTGGTTAGAAGACACATTCAATTACCTGCCAGTAAGGCTCTACAGCTATTAGGACACTATGAAATTACTCTAAGTTTATTGAATTTAAGAGAGCAGATCATTTAATATACCCTCCTAGCAATACTGTATAGCAGAATTAGTCTTTTGAGAATGGTTTCACTAATTAAATAAAATTTCCGTTTTGAAGAATAATCTCTGTAGTATCTGATAAAGTTCCCATAGAGCACTTATGGATTTATCGGTATTAAACCATGAAGGTCTCAGCTCCCATTGACTGTCATGGAAGAGCTGCACTGCAAAGCTTATGCATTGCAGAGCTGCAAGACACTGGTTTTGCACTGGTATCCGAGGAGCAGCGCTCTGCAATGTGTTTGCTTGTTCGGGGCATCTCTTTCTGTGGAAGTCTACGCAAGTTGAGAAGATGAAGACTGAAGGGTCAGAAGGGATGAGTCAGGAAAAGTTTTGCTTTTACTATAGTCCCCCCCCCGAGTGGAAACTTTGGAGGAATCCCTTCTCTGAGATAATATTGATTGTAGTTTATTACGTGCTATGTTTCAACTAGCTAAAGAGAAAAGAAAATAAAAAGTCCTGTGTTCGGCCATGGAGATCTGCCCGGTAAAAAAAAAAAAAAAAGCATTAGCTTACACAGACGAAGTGTGTAAAAAGTAGGGAGTGAATCACTGGCAATGGGAACTCTGTCAGAATTAGGAAATTAAGTTCATTAAAGGTGTGGTAACTTAATTTTCTATGCAAGCATGTAATGATGAGGGTTGGGCAGAAAAAAACGTTCAGACATCCAATTTAACACAAACCCACCCAAACTTGGCAAGGTGGAGCGTCCCCAGCTCAGCCCAGCCTCCTGGCTCCCTATTTAGATTACATTTGCTCTAAATAGTCCAGATTAGCCCTGGACTGTGTGTGCCCTCCTTGTCCCCTTCATCAGCGTCCCGTCATGTCAGCAGCGTGAGAGCAGACGGGCTCTCTGGGCTGCCATGAGCATTTTGGGGGGGGGGGCAGCTCCCCAAAGCCCCCCCTGGGGGAGCTCCCCTACGGCTCCCATGTCCAGGAGCGGGAGGAAGATGCATCCCCATCCCAGAGAGAGACATGGCCCCGCTTTCCCGCTGCATGGGGCACCTCCCGAAGTGCAGCCCCCCCCTTCTGCCCTCATGCTGCTGCTTGGGAAGGACTCCTCTTTCCACGTCTTTTATCCATTTGTGTTTCTGAGTATCCGTGTTTGGGGCATCAGTTGTTCTCTGAGCCTTCTCCAGCACCCGTGGGACTACGGCGATTGTTCTTCCCCAGCTTGCTAGCTTCTTTAAACCTCTTTTGTAAACGAATAACACAAATGTGCTGGAATCATATAATCCTCCTTTTAAGCATCGGCATTTGCCGTTCTCGTGGATTCGCTAAGGCATATTTACGCATAAGTGAGTGGTAGACAAACAAGTCTTCCCTCTGATTATTGAGAGAAAACCCAGAGATGAAACATCCTTTTCACTCAGATTGACTCTTTACATTCGCTGCTTCTTGATTCAAAACACAGGCATAAAACCAAAGCAACATCTGCTTTGACCTCATCATATGGTCCTTTTTACAACTAAAACTTTACAACTGGCTTCAAAATCACTCTCATTGCCTCACTTATCCTTAAAATGCTTAAACTAAAATTAAACAAATTTTGTTTCCCAAACAAATCCCGAGATTTTCCTCCTTTCTGGTCTTACTGAGGGTCATGTGGTTGCCTAGACCAAACAGAGGCCCTGGATCAATTTACCAAAGCCCATGAAATCACTCTGGTTCATATCTATATACCTAAACTGAGAATCCTGTCCACGTTCTTTAATTCTCTATGTGGGGTTATTACTATAGCCAAAATTTCTGGTGGCCTATTAGCATTATATGAAACTATAAAGATTTCCTGTTTCAGCAAGCTGCAGGTTTTACAGAAAATCTGAACTGGATTATTTCAGGGAAAGTCAGTGAAAAGTCGCAGTGAGAGACACTGAGATGCCGCCAAAGGTTTCTGCTGCCCATGCAGAAGGTCTTCTCCCTCCCCTCCCACCCCAGCAGTCCCCAGCACGGTCCTACCTTCCTTCTTGTGCTTGGGAATAAAAGGCTTTAAGAAAGCACCTCCTGGGGTGTACAGTTATTTCACAGACAGTATAGCAACACGTCAGCCAAGATCCTGGGGGATATATAACAGCAGTCTCATGGCTTCGGTGGAGCTGCATTGCTCTACTTTGATAAGAACACTGAATGGGGACTGAAATTTGGCATTTCTTTCCCACCACTGATTGTGCATCTCCCTTTGGATTCATAACGGGCTCTTACTAACGCTGGCCTTATTGCCCATGCCCAAAAGCAGTGATTAATCTAGTTCCAATTAACGTTCGTTTCCACGCCACCTAAATCAAATTCTGAGCTATGGCCTCCTAAGTAGGAGACGAGCCCCAAGTGACCCGCCAGAAATGACGGCTCCATCCTCGTCATCATCAGCCGATGGAGCTGCCGGGGGGGCAGGGGGCACAAGGGGAGCTCCCACCGCCGAAGGCAGCAGCGAGGCAGGTGACTTGTTATAACATGGATTTTCGACACCGCACATTTCACTGCGGATTTGCTGTGTTTTTATTCCGCTTTCTGAAAGCTGTGAGAGTGAACATTATTAAAATTAAAAAAAAAAAAAAAAAAAAAAAAAAAAGGGCAAAAAGAAAACAGTGAAAAGCAACAAGGAAGGTTTCTGTCCAAAAAAAAGTCCGAAACTGGCTCCAATTGGATCTCAGTACGGAAATGCTGGAACTTGTACCCTCCAGTGGCAAAATAAAACAGGCTACCATTATTAGAAATTTTCTACAGCTAAAGATGTAACATCATAGCTAAATTCAGTCAGAGACAGGTCGAGCAACAAAAACCAGGAGCCAAGGCAGTCTAGTCTGGTCTGAAACTTGATTCAGGCACCAGATTATGAATAGATTTAACTAGTTTGCCAAATGAAAATGTAGATTTTGGCAGTGTTTGGACTTCTTTTATTTTTTTATTTTTTTGGTGTGCTATATGTGGAGTCCTATTGCGCGCTGTGGGGATATGAGAAAAGAGCCTTTTTATATTATATAACTACTTGACGCGCATGTGTGTGTATATATAATATAAAAAAAACAATTAACCCCATAAATGCTAAAAACCCCTGAAGGTACCTCTGCCTGATGTCCCTTAGTAAGGAACACACGCGGCACCAGCGATCACAGCCAAACTGGTTCCGCTTTTGCCTTTTCTTACGAACCCAGCCAGGGCCACCGCTGCTCTTACGCTTCGCCTGGGGCATGGCTGTTGCCTGGGGACAGACCTCCCGGATGAAATCCCGGGACTGCAGAGAACCTGGGGAGATCCGGCATCACCTGCAAAGCTGGCTTGGCTATGCAGTCGTCTGTCCACTCTTTGTAGGGTACCAAGGCACGTTGGGGGCCTCTTTCTGCCTTGGTCATTAATAATCTCGATTAATTATGGTGAAAAAACACATTCATCTACCTTTTTGCCATGGAAGTCCTATGCAGTATCATCTAATACATCCCTGAAAGAGATAGGTGTGTATTTCAAAGTAAAAAAAAAAAAATTTCAAATACCCACAATGCTGCAGCCTGCATATGTACAGCAAGAAAAACAAACAGGCGATCTCTGGAGGTATATTTTGATGACAGATGCCAGTTCGCTGTGGTCAGATTTCGCTCTGATTCCGTTCAGGTATGTGATCTAGGAAGTAGTAAAAAAGGTAGAAGTTTAAAAAAGAAAATACAATCAAGGTGGGGAGGAGGGAATTGTCAAAGGAGAAAGGAGCGGATGCCTGCTTTCTGTGACTGCTCCTTGGCTGTGGGCTTTTTTGGAGTACTTCATTAACAAGGAAAATACACATCAGTCTGTGCATGTGTGTATTTGCCAGATGTCACAGTTGAGTCTTAGCATAAATATCTCTATTACTCTTTGAGCTCCAGAACTACTGTCACCAAGACAAAGGACACCAATTCTCCTTTGTACAGCACAAGGTTTTGCATCTCATTGTATCACAGAGCACTTAAGTCAACAGTTTGAACTGAAGTGTCTGTGCATTAATTAACTGTAGTGGAGATGTCATGAAACAGAGAATGGGGTTTGGGGAGTTGTATAAATACATACACATGAGAGAGAGAACAAAACTGTCGAGCTGAGACTCTCAGAAAGACCCAAATTTTGTCCCTGCTTATATCTAGTATATTGCATAGAGAGTTACTTTGGAAGTTGTAATGCTAAGGATTTAAGATGAAATTGTTTTCTACGTTTGGAATAACTTGGAATTAATCTCTTCAACCACCGCGTGCATCCATAAATTTACTTACTGATTGTAATCCTTTATTTTATTAAGTCATTCTGCACACACTAGATCACTGGAAATAGCACCAGCACATCAGTACACCACGTTTTACCCCTCTTTATTATGGAAGTGTTGATTAACCAGGTCCTGTAAGAATTGCACTGTCTGCCGATGTCTGCACAAGCTCTAGGATCAGAAGAAAAGCAGCTTTATCACCATGGTGTTGTGTGTCTATGAGAAGAGGTTTTGCCACCCAGGCTGCTAACGTTGCATGGCATTGGTTTTTCCTTGGGGAAGTGCCAGATCAGGTCAACAGAAGGTTACATGTCATTGTACCTTTGGTGCTATCGGCATATTCAAATTATTCCAGCTGTTTAAAATAGTTTCATTTGCAGTGAACCCAGATTATCCCTCCAAAAGTCCATCCAGAACATAAGGAGTTACTACATGCCCCAAAGTACCCAGGTGATCCTCAGTACTTATCATCATCTCCCCTAACTCAAGTGCTGGTCTGACTGCTTGTTGGAGGGTTTGCAGTAGGGCCCCTCTCCCTAAAGCTGCCCTCAGGGATGCTGATCTGGTAGAGGTCAGGCACAACTTAATGGAGACATTTCCTACCTCAACACGTATTTCTGGACTCTCAGTTTTCTCTTATATATTGTTATTTAAAAAAAAAAAAAGCCTGAAAAGATACTGCGGTTAGAAACCACCTTCCTCAGTGACAGGCACATCTGCAAAGGAGACACTCTGCAATGCAAACAGCAGAGACAGCTCGCACGGCAGCAGATTTCACACTGGGCCGAAGCATCACAGAGGAGAATCCACATGCTGGTTTTGATATTCATTAATCATCCAGCTAATTTGTTTTTACACAGGAGCGCTGACAGCAAATGAATGTTATTATAGCAACAGCGCAGTGCATAATCCAGACTATTATGGTATTAGCATTGATGAAAACGACTGCTCTGTGTTCACTTATGCTCAATTCTGTATCCAACTGCAATTGTAAATATAACTATTTTTATTCACATCTGCTGAAAGAAATAGACCTACCATATGTGTCCAGAAGGATAAAAGGATTGCTGCTGTCTTTTTCTTTCTCCTCCCTCTGGTCCTTATCTCAGGAACACGAGTTGAAATCTGGCCCAGAATTTACTGACTGTTCAGGGAGTTTTTATGAGGCAATGCTTTCTCAGGCTGATATTGAGAATATATATATTTATATATAGGTACACACATGCACACATGTATTATTGTGCCTGAGGTTATTTCTCCAGTAAATCTCTTTCATATTTGTATACAGTATGCATAGGCAGTATTCACACACGAGAGAAAAAATAATCCGGTAGTTAAGGTTAACTTGGGATTTGAGAGACCTGTTTTTAATTCTTCCCTCTGCCACAGGCTTCCTTTTCAATATACACACAAATATATACACACACCCCCATGGAAAAAGCACATAGGGCATTGTCTACACTGCCCTTCAAATGCAGACCTGAACCCACACTAGCGTCTAAACATGCATTGCTTTTGCACTTTATGGATGGGAGTTTGCATTCAGAAAAGGGTTTGGGTGAGCTTTGACCCACACAGGGCAGGGGACAGACTTGGGCCACATCCTTCAGGACAAGAGGAAACCCACTCAGCAGTTCCTTTCTGTCCACACACGTGAAAGCTACAATAGATGTTGATACTGCCCTCTTCTCTATCCCCCAGGGAAATCGCATGGGTAGACAGTGCAAAGGAAAAAGGTGAACCCATACGATGAACAACCCTGTCAGAGGACCCTTAGGAAAAGGTAATTAATTCCTTTTTTCCTCTCTCACTCTCCTGTTCTCCTGGATCCTTTCTAGAGCTAATACTCAGGTCACCTTTCGTGTCAAACTGCTTTGCTGTCACAGCAACGTGGAGGTCAGGGACCAAAATCAGGTATACACCTATAAAAAGCCCAGTGTGTTATGGAGGTTTTCACATTCCCTTGGGCATCCTCTTTGGGTTAGATGGTGGAAGAGGAACCTCTAAGGGCTGCAGACAAGGAGGCACAGGAATTGTGTGGATTATCCAGGAGGGCTGTGTTGGCGCTCTGTCAGCGCAGTTGCTCATAGGTTGTTCCACTGAATAATGGATTTACTTATATTCAACACCACATGATTTTAAAGTATTTAAAGCTTAACTACAGCTATAAGAATTATTGTGAAACAGATGGGCACCTGGTCTTTCACAACATGGCAACTCCCTTATTTTAAGCAATACACTCATAAAAATCAAGGGCAACAATAAAGAGAGGAGAAGAGGGGTTTCAGGTGTTTAGTGGCTGCAAAATTATTAATACCAGTTTCAAATATGTGATTGTGTTGTGTTATTACTGATAGTACAGTATAAAAAAAAAATCACAACAATAAAATGTAAAACAATTGAAAGCCATTTATTGCAAATAGTTTCAAGAGTCATGGTGCACATGGCCTTTATTATACTGAGATTTTAACCATTTGGGTTGCTGCAAATTTATAACGGAGTCCTGCTTTTACATGGCTGCAGAATGATTTACAAGAGTTCATTTTAGCCCCCTCGTCAACCACAGGCTAAGTACATTACAAAATGGACCAAAACCCCAAATCCAGCTTCAGTCTGCTTGAAGGAAGACCTGAAGAGATATAAGAGACCAAATCATAAATACATTGACACCCAGTTCTACCTGGAAAACTTAATGGGCATGGAAAATGAATTGCTGCTTCTCGTATCTGTTTGTCTTCCATTATTTGTGGTCTCTCACACAGTAGGAAAGTTGTGGTTCCCCTGATTTGCTCACTCATTCTGTTATTAGAGGAGATCTTGCCCTGCACCGTGGGGACTCATTTTTCTGTCCTCACTCTTTAGCCAGTGCGGGGATCCCCGTTCATCAAAACCGTTTGTCAGAAAGTTAAAACATGTCTATGCTTCTTCCTTCCCATTTTCTGTTGTTCAAATACTGACAGCCAAAAATGTGTTCATATGCTTTATGCATGAGGAAAGGTGACTATTGATGCTAGCAAATGTGTGGTCATTTTTTTTCTTGTCAAAAATCAGTCTCTGGAATCACTGATGCCTTGTGAAATTACAGTCTAATGTAACCAACTGGAGTATAATGTAACCAATTTCTTTACTTTTTAAGAAAATTGTCCTCCTGGAGGTTGAAACACAAAACCAAGAAATATATAAAGTTATTTTTGTCCATAGTCAGGGGAAATTAATGAAATAGCACCTCCCATTCTGTTGACATTGGCCAAGATTGCCAAAGTCCTTAGTAATATTGGGGTTCCCATTATGGGGAATACTGTAATCACAGGAGGGATTCGGAATATTAGACTGGTGGGAATGGCCATGTAAGCGCCAATGCAGCTGAGTACTTAAGCTCATGCTTAACTTTAAGCAAATAATCAGCTGGAGTCAATAGTTACAGAGCTGTGATAAAATATACGCTTACGTGCTAGATCAAATGCTATAACGAAAAATACGTGCACTGAAAGTCTGACTTGAAACATCAGAAACCATCGGTAGACATTGTCTGAAAAAAAGACTGACTCAATATATATTCAGGAGTATGTATCCATATTTAAAATGCAATATTTTGCTGAGTTTTCTATAATTGGCTTAATTATTTTTAATAATCATGACATTTTCAACACAGATTTTCATTTGCAGAAGCCATTCTTCCCTTTCAGCTCCAGTGTGAAAATGTTGCTCAGTATCTTTGAACAATTTATCTGTGCTTTCAATCTCTTGACGCTAGAGTCATTGCTATACCAAATATTGTATTGCGACCTCTATGTGATGAATTTGTGAGGGAAATGACACAGGGAGGCCAAATATACAAAGTGAAAAAAGGAACCCCAGCAAGAAGAAAACATATTGTTCTTGGCTAAACCAGCCAGTATTCAGCATCTATTTTGATAACAATCTTTGAAAATATAGATTTTTTCTTTGCACGGATATGTTAGTTTACTGCAGTTCTCCCTGAAGTTTGGCATTCTTCAGTACTTTTAAACTGCTGGTTTTGCACTACATCAAAAACTCCATCCCAAATAATTTGTACATTAAAAAATAATAGTTATACGTATTAATAAAATTTGCCTGAAAAGTTAAATATGTGAACTGGAAATTCTTTTTAACTAGATGTGGTTTTGGAAGCTGTAGTTGACATTCAATCTCATTTGTGCTAAAAAAAATGCATTTAATTTACCGTGTAAGTGTGTAATTATAGGCCTTGATAGAATTGGTTTGAAGACATTATTCTCCTCTCATAGAAAGAAGAGCTATTATATGAAGTTTCATTTGGCCTCCAAAGATACAGTTTCCTCAGAGGAAGTCCAGTATCATTTTTTTTTTTTCTTTTAATCTCTGTTTATAGAAAGCATACCTAATGAAGAGCTAGTTAAACAGTCATCAGATGAGGACTAATTCCAGTCCAGTTTCCACTGGCGTTACCATGGAATAAATCCCATCCATTACAGTGGAGTGCCTCCTGATGGATGCTACTGTATGTGCGAGGATGGGGATGGTAGGACGAGATAGCTGGCACCGGCCCAGCCGCTTCCCCCATCCCAGCACTCGCAGTGCTGCTGAGCTGGTGGAGATCCTGTGCCGGAGAAGGCTGGGGCCTCGCAGCAATCCCCCTCTCCCCCTCTGTCTTTGCATCTTGTTTGGTTTTCCTTCGCTCTTTGGATCCTGTTTGCAAGGAGAGCAGCAGTACCCAAACAGTGATGCTGGACCTCAGCCTCATCTTGCTCCACAAGTCCCAGAACCAACTCCTGGGGCTTAATGGGGTGTAGAAAACTCCAAAAGCATGGCAGGATCAGGCCCAGTGACAAGGGGAAGCTGTACACAAAACTAAAAGAGAAAGAAACCCAAGAAAGTTATTACAGCGTCGTGTAGCTCCTTCTCCTCTTCAGAGAAAGACCCCCATCAACATTTCCCTTCTAATCTTCCCGATACCGAGTGTAGCAAATTGTCAGCAGAGGGACGAAACCCGAAACCTGGTGCATGAGCATTCAGTTAGGAGCAGACCTTGGCCAAGGACCCCTTCCCTTTCATATCCCGTCCTGGTGTGCTCTCCCCCTCTCCCCCCATCCCTTCCCTTCCACCCATTGTATGGCTTCCAAGATTTCTCATGGAAATAACCCCATGGCTTGTTTTCCGTTGCAGGTTAATACCGGATTTAAGGCTGTTATTTTCTTTTTCCTGACATGTCGCCCATCACATTATGATTATTAAAGTTTTCTTTTGAAGAGTTACCTGAGGTGAAGTCTAATTGGACTGGAGGCTGCTGAGGAAGGATGCCAGGGCTCGGGAGCACTGCCAGCCGCTGATGTGGCTCACGCACAGACAGCAATCACGGCAACGGGCTCCATTTCATGCCATGATTTAAGATACAGTCTGTAAGGGTATACTGATGATAAAGCTTCAGTGCCTGTTAGAGAGCTGGAAGCAGGAACGGTGCCACTTCAATGCAGAGAGACCGACCAGCATTTAGTATAATATTTAATGGCAAAAGAGCAATATATCAAATGACAGAATGCAACAAAGGAGAGGTTTAATGGCTCCTAACTCTAACCCTGTAAGATTTTCCAGGCTCTCTGGCTGGTTTGGGGAATCCAGTAGTGGCTAACAGATACTGCAAAGCCTATCCATTACTGGTTTAAAAAAATATTATCTTGTGCATTCTGCCTTATTCTGTAAGGCATTGCAGGCTGGATCCTGCCACCCCAAATTGCACAAAGTCTTTCTAAGGAGTTGTGGTACTAACCTTACGTTCGCATTACTGCTTGCATTGACTCCAGCAGCATTGCTCATGCAAGTGAGTGCTGCACGGTGAATATATCGGTGAGGATTGCTTGGAAGGGCTTGAAAGTCTGGGTTGTCATTTTCTGTCAATGTATTTAATAATAACTGACTGAAAAGTAGCAGCAGGATACTCAGCATCTCTGGTGACACTCTGTTGGTTTCACTCCATCAATTTTTTGTATGTTTTCCCTTCAGTTTACACCAGTTTTCATCATCTGTTTCTAGCTAAGACCTGGCTGATAATGAATAAAATGTCAGGTCCAGAGATGTGGCTCTTCCCAGCAGATTCAGTTAACTTTAAATGCTGCTGGAGAAACCACCTGATCTTCCTTCTTGTCTACCAAGTACCTATTACATTTTTTTAACTAGTAATATAAAAACATAAGGCAGGGAAAAGGTCTTGAATGCCATCACAACTCACTTTCTGGACCTCAAGGTCTCCGCTAAGCAGGCATTAACAGGGGTATTAGGAACACGCGTTTTGTCTGTCTTGGCATTTCAGAGCACAAACACCAGCTAAACATCCGAGTCAGTTTACTTTCATGAAGTGTTTTAAATAGAACCATTTTATCAGCAGCTGAATGGGATGAGAGTGGGGCAAGGAGGTGGTGGGTAAGAAAAAAATTAAAAAGCAGAAATTGAAACATAGCAGAAAAGGAAAAGAGAGGGGAAGTAAAATGGTGAAACAAGTTTGACTTTCTCTTTCATTACTTCTTTTCACTTTAAACAAGCTCTAGAGAACATTTTCATGTGGTCTGTGGGATTGTTCCCTTAGAGATGATTAAAAACAAATCCCATCAGCCATAACGGCCCTTTTGATATGATCATGTTCTTCCATCTAATTTTATCAGCCCAGATGATGACTTAAATGGGAATAAATGCCAGTTGGTCAACTCTCTCCCAAAGCATTTTCCTAACCAAAGGTGGCAAAGGCTCCCTTAATGAATACTCCATTTATAAACATGTCCAGCAAACACACGCATGCATGCACACACACAAGCATACATGGGGGGGGGGGGAGAGAAACAAAACC
>VYZV01043716.1:5986-41308 GCA_013401275.1 Pandion haliaetus | reverse complement strand
CTTTGTGGTGCTTTGTTACCGTCTGAGCTGAACCCAAAACCACGACAGAAGGCCTTTTTATGCAAATGACAGGCTTGAGTACCTCCATCCCCTAATACGCTTTAAGCATTTTCTGAAAGAGGTGATAGTCTCCAGGAAGGCACATGCCAGGCTCATCCAGCATATTATCCACTGTGACCAGGCAGTCTCAAGTGGAGATACTGGTTCTCTCTTATCTCTGGTAAGAAGATGCCTTTCAGAAAGGGGTCACTGGAAATTCCCTAAAAGTGCAGCTTATTACTGCATCTTACAGTGGGAATATATAAACAGTTATACTGAGAGCTGCATTAGCACAGTCTACAGCAAGTCTCCTATGTGCAGGAGAAGACAAAAGACATTGGCAGCTGTTTTGAGGCCAAGTGGGAGACATGCTCCTATCCTGAGAAGTGAGGCTGCTCCAGATACAGCTGTAGCATGAGAGCCTCACAGAGAAGCAGCACACTTGAGAAGCATCTCAAGGTATCTCTCCACCTCACTTTCAGTTGGCCAGGGTGTTTCTGGTGGTGGCTAAAGATCCATGCTGCATCAGGGCCAGGAAGTCCAGAAGGGAGGGACACACAGAAACTCATCAGAAGCAAGGCAGGAGTGGAAGCACAGCCTGCTGCTCTGTGCTGGGCCAGCTAGAGGTGCCAAATTCTCTGCAGGTCTAATTCAGAGGCAAACTGCTAGGAGACATGTGCTGACAGAAGTGACAAGGTGGGACTCAAGATGCTCCATGTGAGCTTGCAGGAGGATCAACTGAGTCATCTGTGCATGCAAGTGACCAAAACATTGGAGAGTCCTTGTTGTTCATAGCCCTCTGACACGAGGTGAGACTGCTGCAGCATTGGAGGACAGCTGCAAGCAGCTTGTCAGGATGAGATATAAGCAGACAATGAAGCCCACACATGTACAGGAAAGGGGCATTTCCTTCCTTGAGGACGGGGGGGGGTCCAACCTCGCCTAAATTTTAGAAATCTCTTCAAAATTTTTCCTCTGTAGATCTGCCTCAATACATTGGAAAACAGAAAAAAAGGCTATTGCCATACTGAGGACCTTGTAACTTCTGCTAGGAGCTCCTTGAGCTGCTAAGCCTGCCTTCTCACTCTGTAACAGCATTCATGAAAAATACCTATGGAAACTTGTACAGCGTTTAACAAGTAACAGCATTGGCTGAGTGTGATTAGTGGTTCATGGGAGGAAGTTGCAAGGTCATGTGATAGGTAATGGCCATTTTTTTCTGTTTTGCAGTGTAATGAATATTCTAATCTCAATAGTATTACCTTGGTAGTGAATAAGCTACACTGTCCTTCCTTTATTAAATATTGCTCCCTTAAAACTCCATTGCATTATGCATGTACACACATGTAAGTCTACTACAGTACTTGCTGCTGGGATCTCCCCACTTTAGAAGAGCTGGAGAGAGCACAGCAGTGAACAACATATCTGCCCACACATATATGCCCCAAACCCTCCCAAGTGTGCAGAAACTGAGAAAACAACCAGTTTCTTGGATAGAAACAGTGTATGGGGAGACTACATAGGTTTTCCCTTTTCCTGAGCTGGTGGTATAAGCTTGGGAAATACTGTCTTAGACTCTTTCAGATTAAGAAAAAAAAAGGAATATGAAGAGTTCATTCTGTTCAAGTGGATGGGTAATAATTTTTCCTTTACTATTCTGATTTACAAAGTGAATGTAAAACAACCAGATTATCCTAGAATGTGAGGCTTAGCACAAAGAAATAGAATGGTAAACACTTTTGAATAGGAGCAAACACATTCAGTTTCTCTGTGGTGGCATGCTGAATAAAGTTATTAGGTGTGGCTATTTGAGAAAAATAACTGCATGTTCTGTGCCAACGTTGTTATGGAAAGATGATTACAAGGAGCACCTGAAAGAATAGAAACTCCCTCACAAAATAGGTCAGATCGAAAGCCATCAATGCCAGGTCTTTTTTGTCTGAATGACAGATTGCATTTCAAAGTGAACCATTATTGGAAAATTCACCATTATTCAGAAATTTCTCAGGTGCCTAACAGTCATAGCAAAGTCAAAATCTATCTTACTCCCATTTTACCTCAATCAGGTGTTTAGTTCTTCTGACTAGAACTACTGCAGGTCAGATAAGCTAGAATAGGCAAATGAAAATGTATCATGAATGCAAAGTCAAGAATTTATTGTTAGTATTATTAACCCTTAATCTAATCAAAATGCAACAAATGGTTATTGTTAGTGTGGCCAAATTGCAATTATATTCATATGCATAGTCCAAATTTTCTGTTTAATATGGAAGAAGTCTCACTAAGAATGTCATTAAAATTGTCACTAAAATTAAAACTGCTACACAAAAGCTTCCAAGCATTTAGCCCTTTTCTTTGGTGTTATGCTCTCCCTTTCACTGCCCATCTAGCTCTTAAGGTTGCTGACTTCAGCCTGGGAAAGGGTTATGGCAAATTGTCAGCCTTCTAGGCCCTCCTTTCACTGGAAGGATATGATGTTGATGGTGGACAAGAGGTCTGATGGTGAATAGGTTGACAGTTTCTTCCTCCTCATCCTACAGTCTGCTTGGCACTATTTTATACGTTTTCTAACATGCAACTTGCTCTTCTTCCAGTTCCCAAGTTTTCATTCCTTTAACTATCAGTAACTGGCCACTGGTGAGTAGTTTTAGCACCATCCTGTGCACACATTCAAAGCCTCTGTTATCCCATGCACATACTCCCCTACACACTACATCTCTGGGCTAGAGTCATAGATAGTTCATTCCACTCAGAACAAATACTTGTTACTACCATCTGTTTAAAAACTATGGTTATACTGCACAAAATGTAGCATACCNTATACAAAACTAAGCAAAAATAAAATAAATTGGGCAATAGCCAACTAGTCATTAGAAAAATGCTGTTACATATTAGAAAAAAACTAACAGAAAGCTCTGGGGCAAGCCAAACCATCCAGGCAAAGCATGACAAGTCCTGAGACCTGTGATGTTATCTTAATACAAACCCTGTCACCTGTAACTTGTGAAGGAATCATCATATTTACTGGGCTACAAGGATACAGATTTATGATTCAAATCAGCTACAATAACTTCTGCTGATACAAAAGCAGAATGACAGCAACAGAAACCAGTCAAGTTAACTTAATGAAGGAATATTTAATTAAAAGCTACACCAAGCGCCACTTCCATTAGCACCTAGACTTCATCCTATTCCAGTGACCAGTGTTGCTCCTAAACAATCTGGAGCATTAATAGTACTGTAGCTAAAGAAAGCCACTTTAGTTCCCAAAATTATTTTACCACATACACTTCTGAGAAATCCCTACAGAAACAAATGGAGAAACTGCAAGCTTGTAGCAACAGCTGCACTGAACCAAGTGCATTGCAAAGGACTCTCAAATACTAAAAATAAAAGTAAGCATCAGAAAAATCAACATTCTATTTTGCTTCTCTTCAACAATGATGGGTGCCCTGCACTAGAATTCAAGGAGTAACACTCCTCTCGGGGATCTCAGCACCATTGGATCACTGCCAGGAAACTCCAAAGCTGGTCTTCAGAAGGGACAACTGGAGGCTTTTTCTGCTGGCAAACATTTGGCCAGCTTCAAGGCACCAACACATTTGTCTCAATAAGGTATCAACACTTGTGTGCCTCTAGCAAGAGCAACACAAACTATAAGCTTTGTTTGCTCTTCCTTTATACATTGATGTTGTACAGGTGTTGATTTTAAAGAGTCTGGCACCTCACACCAGAAATACATACTGATCTGTGTCACCAGAAATACATACTGATCTGTGTATCAACAACACACCCTTACCATGCAGGCAGAGAGTGATCCCTCTAGTACAACTGCGTCCATTCTTATTTAATGTGAGGACTGTGCACTGTATAAACATACCCACACAGCTCCTACAAGGCCTGTTTTCTGGAAGTGCTTTTCTGTGCACAGTAGATGTACTGCTGAGCGATGCTCTAGTGAGACTGATAAAATTTTTTATTTTACATTGTTGAATGAGAACAGTCAGTTATGAAAGTAATGTGAATTGACATTAAAATTTCTGCACTCAAAGCAACAGACTTCTATTAACAGATCAGTAACTCTTTTCAAATGGGATCAAAATATGTTTGTTTTCTTTTGGAAAGCTTTAAAAATAGGTTGAAGGATCTAAAAGAGATTAAGTGGTGTTGATTCAGGTTTTGTCTACATTAGCAAGGAAGTCAGTGCAACAAGAACAGTAAAACATGGTGGTCTTGAGGCTCTTGACCCCCTCATTCCTTCCAGTTCACAAGGCTTACTTCAAGTTGGATCTAATTTGCCATGGTGTTGAACATCCTTGTCAGACAAGGTTAAAAACTTTTGAAAAGAAAACCCCAAAAGACTCATAAACGTATACCAATTACATTGATGCAAATAGATGTCAATAATAAATAGTTTTAAATCCATTTTAAACACATACACCCGTATATATATGCATATGTAGAGAGGGGTTTTACATTGTTGTGCAATAGGAACATTCAGGAACCCTGAGAAATCTGGGAACTAAACTACAAATGTATACAAGACAAAGAATGTAATAGGGCTAACTGGAACCAAGCTTGGAAAAACATTGCACAGATACAACATCTGAAAGATTTAGTCTGCATCTGAAGTAAACAAACTTATCTTGATTAGCAAGCATACATGAAGACTGTTAGCTACCTTGATGGGTGGTCTATAGATAAACAGGATACCAAGTTAAAGAAAAGGCCAACCTCCCAGTGAAAATTCAAACCAATCATTCTCATAGCAGAGGTAGAAATGCCTCTACATTGTGGGTATGAGACTACAGGAAACATCACTTGGATTCCTATCTTCTTCAGAACTGGGTGTGCAGAACTCTGGATCAGTATTGCCACATACGTAAGTGTTGTCCTATTACTGTTGGAAGGAACAACTGCTGACATCCTTCCCACAAAAACTGCTACAGTGCAGCATTTCTTATCTCTCCTTTTGGGCAACAAGGGGCATCACACCTTGCCCATGCATACCTCAGCCTGCCAGTGGAACAAGAAGCCACTAGTCCTTCACAGATCCCAGGGGAGCCACCATCAACATAACACTCCTCTTTTCTGACCAGAGTCACACCCCAGTTCACAACCCTTCATCCTCAGTGCTTTTACCTGAGCAAAGTTATACTAGCTTAACTGACAGGCTAAGATTGGTGTGAATGGAGCGTGAATGGTAATGTCTGGGTGTGGACGCAGCCAAGTGTACCCACCAGGGAAGGGGGCCTGTGTTAATGGCACCCAACTAGCAGGTCATCAAGACCGTAGCACATCCAGTTTCACAGGACATTGAGACCTGGAGACAACTGTAAGGAGACAGAAACAGGACGGAAACATATCGATCACTTAGGATCCAAAACTGCAAAAAGACATATTCAAACCCTGCCCATGGTCAGCAACCTAAGAACCACCGAGGAGACAGGAGGTTTTGACATCTAGCCTCACTTGTCCTCCCTGTCATCACAACAGATCTTGAATACAACATCTGGACACAAGCATCATGGTACCTGACTGCTGGTCGGATAGCTCGAACACTCATGCCCTGGTGCCTGGATTCTGAGCAGACTCCTTGGACACCACACACACTCTGGTGCATGCGTGGGCAAATGACAGTAGGTGCATTTCAGTTTGTTTTAAATAAAGTTACCTCCTATAACATTACACAGGGGTATTTCCTACATTGTTCATACAATATTGCACCAGTATTTCCTGTGACCAAAGCCTCTTGAGGTCAATCCAATCTTTTAACTATTTTCAATTTAATTGACCTCAGAGGACCCATTTTCCATCCTGATTACACAACCATTATTATACAAATGAAGTTTTATATTTCCCCCCTCAACGTTAGTTTTAGCACAATGATGACACACAAAATATGCTTTCTCCATCATTATCTTGCAACTTTCAGGTTAAGATATTAAGGTAAAAAAACTAAAACATATTAGGGAAGACACTGAAATCCTTTATACCAGAAAAAAAAAAAAAAAACCAATAGGAGAGCACAAAGACTCTTTTTATTTCCTTTTTTTGAATATAGGTCATCTTTACCACATTTCACAAAATGTCAATATTAGTGCAGCTGTACCACTTTGCTATAACTTTCCATGTTTTGCAAGTCTTTGTAACAATTTGATAATCAGCTTTGTCAGAGATTAATCTAATTGTCCCTCTCTGACCTTTTTCACTGAAATCCCATTGCAAGCTGATCTCTTATCAGGGACTGTGTTAGTTCCCGTGGTATTCAAGATATCAATACATCAACATTAAATTTTTAAGCCTTTGTCAAGAGATTGAAATGGGCTAAGAAACCAT
This sequence comes from Pandion haliaetus, assembly GCA_013401275.1. Lineage (NCBI taxonomy): Eukaryota > Metazoa > Chordata > Aves > Accipitriformes > Pandionidae > Pandion > Pandion haliaetus. Next base: position 34,930 of record VYZV01043716.1, on the reverse strand, counting down.
ACTACTGTGCTGTACCATATCAGTGCGCAAGAGTGACATTTCTGAAAGATAGCCATGCTGATTTCTATTGTGGATGGAAAAGGAATAGATTTAACAGAGTGATTCAATGGAATTTGTTCCAGTCAAATTTGCGACTTAGTTAAAGATTCGAAAATGGCAAGGATCACCTGAAACTTACAGCAGGGTTGCACACATGGGTGGAGGTTAAATCAAGTCGCAAGCACGCACAGACAGATAAAACAGCTCTGAACCACCCAGATAAGAGAGTTCTGAACCAAATCACCCAGAGCCAGACAGGCAAACAGTTCTGAACCAAATTGTAACACACCCACACCGAGGTTAACCTATGACTAAAATTTCCCTTTTGTGAGTTCCATGAAGTACTCACTGTTATGTGCCGGCATTCGTGAACGGCCGGCCAGCGAACCTCGCGGAATCAGGCCTTCAGGTCCTCACGACAGCATGGCCGGGCGATCTGTCCTTCCCGCCCGCCCCGGGGGAGTCCCGCCTCAGAGGGAGAGGCGGGCTCAGCCAGCCCGCTGCCGGCCCACAAGACTCCACAGGCCGCACCTCGGATCGCTCTTTATCGGGAGAAGATTGGCTTCATTCAGTAGTTTACATTCCGGCCCCAGTTCGTGCTGAGTCATTCTGGCAGACAATTCAGGCATCAGACGGCCCAGGTGTGGCGGGGAGGGGGAGGCCGCCGCTCCAGCCCCAGCCCCAGCCCCCTGCACTTGCCACCGAGATAAGAGCACAACGGGAGTTCTTCCCAAAGCATGCATGCCTTATCCTGACATCTNGGGGGGGGTTTGGTACTGCACCACCACACTGTCATACAGGGCTGTGACCCGAATGCCGATTTGCAGTGCCTGCCGAGGGAGGACAACTGCAGGCACCAAGCCCAATACGTCTCTTTTTATACTCAGGTCTGCAACAATAAAAGAAGAAAGTACATCAATATTTCTGGAGTGCTAAATAAGAGGAAAGTGTTTGGAGGCTGAAGCAATACAGTGAAAATGCCTATATTTTGTTAGTAAGTGAGAGATGTCTATGACTTAGGTCACAGCATTCATGCTATGCCCAACCGCTTTTGTTACTAGTCTTTTAAGAGGCTGATATATGGCCATTTGTTTCACTACATATTATAATTGATAAATTAATTGAACTGGAGCATCTTAAACAAGGCATCTCTCTCCTGGAGATCAGGTCATACCTGAGATGATCTCAGTCAAACTGAAGAACTTACTCAGCCCCAGAACAGCCAGAAGGCAGGCGGCTGTGTGTGTAACACCCAGTAAAAAACAGTAAGTTAACCAAGTAGTCTTTTATGACTTCATTGCTCTAGTACAATCTGTATTTCTCTTCATTTACCTCACAAAGGTAAAATATTAATATTTCTATATCAGTTATTAAATAGTTATTTCTCCATTACCTTGAGCTATCTTGGTTGCCAGCTCAGTCCAAAGGATGGCAGAGAACCAGAGCTATGAATGTGTGCTCTAGAATAAAACACATCAAGCCTGGGCTGCAGGAAGAGAGAGCAGTTTCACTCAGAAGAGCAACACATGGAGGGAAAATGTCAGGCTGCAATTTAAGTAAAAGAAACAATCTCATCAGCACTTCAAACGTGGCTGCTGAAGGAATATTTTTAAAATCTCTCTTATCAGTTCCAGAAAGAGATTATGAGCAGGCTTACTAAGTGGGTGGGTGTTTTGTTTGGCGTTGGGTTTTTTTCTGGATACAGCAGGCTTGGCAAAGTGGTGTTCAAGAATCTCTCACGATTTACTACAGGAGAACAGATTAGGCAGTAGACTGGTTTAATCACTTGGAACTGAGTTTTACATAAGCACCGATTGTTAAATTTTGCTATTATTGGTGGGGTTTTTTGGGGGGAAAACGTGGGGAACTGAACCTTGAAAAGATTTCAACCTTCTATACACAAGAAAGGAAGAGACTAGGGTTGCTGCAGAGGCACATGTTTGATCCTGTTTATACCATTAAAAGCCTAGATTTGACCACCATTCTTGGAATCCTGTTATAGGGCAGTAAAAGAAACGAGCTCAGTCAAATGTGTCTTTGAGATCTTTGAAGCAGGCTGTTAAGGAGAGAAATTAAAAACATCTTTCATAGGAGTATATAAGTATTATAAGTATGGATAGCTAGGACCTTAGCTTGCTGAGTCTACATTAGGCTATTAAAAACAGGCTCGTTGGCAAGCAATACAGGACTAATCCTCTAATGTCCACCCTGTTCACTTCACTATAGTTACTGGGAAGCTATCTTATATCCATGTAAAGCAGAAGGCTCAAAAATAGAAATATTTAATGGGTTAACAGAAAAAAACCCACATTTATAGTATAATAGTAAATCTCAGCTACTCAGTGGTAAATGTTGGTACAGCTACTCAGGAGACAGAAGGGCTGTGAAAAGCACTGCTGTATTGTTTTAACGTAAGACATAGGCATGAGTTTTGGGTTTGTTTTTCACTCTGTCCACAAATTTCAATTCTTCTGAGAGATTAACTGTAAGGTGGAGACATCTGGAAAGAAGAGAATATTGTTCTTAATTTCTCATTAAGTAAAGAAAATGTTCAAACCATATTACTCCTAAAATTCTATCGGTTCATGTGGAAATGTTTCATTACAGTAATTTTTTCATACTATAGTGTTTCCTTAATTTCACACCTGTAGTTTCCTTAATACTCCCTGTCCTGGTTTCAGCTGGGATAGAGTTAATTGTCTTCCTAGTAGCTGGTACAGTGCTATGTTTATGAGTTTGGTATGAGAACAATATTGATAACACACTAAAGTCAAGGATTTTTCAGCTTCTGATGACCAGCCAGCAAGAAGGCTGGAGGGGCACAAGAAGTTGGGAGGGGACACAGCCAGGGCAGCTGACCCAAAGTGGTCAATGGGGTATTCCATACCATGTGACGTCATGTCTAGTATATAAACGGGGGGGGAGTGGGCCTGGCTGTGGATTGCCGCTAGGGAACTAGCTGGGCATCAGTCAGTGAGTGGTGGGTAATTGCATTGTGCATCATTTATATATTCCAATATATTCTATTATTATTATTGTCATTTTATTAGTGTTATCATTATTAGTTTCTTCTTTTCTGTTCTATTCAACTGTTCTTATCTCAACCTCTTTTTTTCCCCGATTCTCTCCCCCAGCCCACTGGGTGGAGGGAAAGCGAATGAGCACCTGCGTGGTGCTTAGTTGCTGGTTGGGGTTAAACCATGACACTTCCACACCTAAATACTTGATAATACTTATTGAATACTTTGAATAAATACACAAAGGACATTATTTCCTTATCTTTTTTTTTCTTGCTTAATCTTTAAAAAAACACCCTAGAAGATAGCCCACATTTTTTATTTTTTTTAATAAGATAGACATTCTCAAAGAATAATGCCTCCATTTAGGTAATGAATTTATTGACCTACCAGTTTATGTACCCAAAGGCCTGCTTTCTGACAGAAGACACCCTCAAGTTGGAAGATAAAGGATGTGTGACTGGTAGGTGCCTCAAATTACAACAGCTGTAATTGGTGCATTACATTGGTGCTTAATACACTCATTTACTGATTCCCCCAAATTGAATAAGACATTGGCCAAATGCTCCTTTTTTCAGTGGGAGAGGAAGCATTTTGCTGGACACTTCTGTCACTGTCTGTTAGGGAGATCTCCTTCTCTTGTAATTGTTAGTGTCCTGCTGCCTACATGCTTGTGTATTGAAATACACAATTATTACATGATCAGTGCTAAGTTTCTGTATGTAGGCCCACGATGAGATCATAGTAGGAAAATTGGTCCTAATTGAAGTTTAGCATTCTATACCAAGGGCTCCATACCCACCAAGAAGTCAAGGTTTAACATCAGCAAAGCAAAAGTTTAGAAGTTCACTGTATATAAGTGTAAGCGGTAAGCCTATGTGCCAACCTGACCATCTGTAAGGTTAAGCAAGATTTTAGTGGTGTTTAGATTAGAAGTATAAGCCACTTCCCTCCTTTTTCATTTACAAATGCAGAAATAATCACTGTAAGGATAAATCAGTAGCCTTACTACCACCACTGCAGAAGTCCGATACCCAGCTGGCAACACCAGTTAACAAACACTGCAAGGCAAACAGCCAAACATAGTGTTGTCCCACAAACAGGGTTCATTTACCTGGTGTGCAAGCCAATAACACACAGAGTCAAGGTATTTTCAAACTAATTTCATGGACATGCATGAATTTTGAGATAAGCACACCCTTGTCTCAAAAATCCTCATAATTAAACACCTAACTAATACATTTTCATTGTTATTTCCCTTAATGATTGGTTCTTTCTTCTTTGCCCCTCATGTAAATTAGTACTCAGACTCTGTCTACTTCCTTCACTGTCTTCTTTTGACATCATTTGAGTAGGTGGTCAATGAGTCAGTGGTCACCATCTCCCCCTGTAGGAATTACCTTTTGCCTACTTCTTCCCTAATCTTGGCAGCTCCAAGCAGTTCTTCAAGGTTTATTGACCAGACCACAATCCATTACCTTTTCTGACATAAACATAAAGCCCCATTGTCTAATAGTTAGTTCCTAAACCCTAAATCATGTCTAGTTACTGTTTCCCTATTTTAAATATTAACTGATGGGGGCTGCACGCAGGACTTTAGCAGCTCCCTGGTTATTTCAACCATATTATACATGTTAATCAATAGCAATAGCAAGGTAAAAGAAGGTTGTCCTAGCCTTTTTATTCATTTTTTAAAGGCAGAGGTTTAATATGTTGTCCTTGCTCAGCAAGGCCTCTACCCGCCAGGTCATCACTTTTGGTATCTGAGGGCCTTTCCATGGGGGACAGGAAACCTGGTTGCTCTGCAGCAGCAGTATCTGCCATGATATCACCAGGGCTCTGAGTATGGAAGACACCTGAATGGAGCAGGTTTTGGGGGACTCCTCTGTATCCCCATGCTGAAGTTCAATCAGTATTTCTGTCTTATGAGCATATGACAACACATTCACAAGCCAAGGCCAGAAAGAAACGGGGTAAATAAGAAGTATTCTGCAATTTTATACTCAGTCTGCATGAATTCTTGCTTTTGAATGCTAGAAGGACAATCAGCCTGCACATCACAGCTATCTAGATTCAGACAGCACTACTGCTATGAAAGAGTTGGTATTTTCATTTACCCTTTACTTCTATTTCTGTATAGCAGGTACCGTCTGTTAGTAGTATTGACACCTGGTGCTATGACTTGTCTGTCATAACAGTTCGATTTGTATCAGTAGAAGGCATCAGAACCCGGAGCTGACTACTTCCTGATACTTAGCATAAAGACTTATCCATTACACAGCTAGCAAATGGTTTTGCACTAGTTACATTTTGATTCTGTTCCAAATGGTGATCTCTGTTCTGCTCATCCATATATTTACCTTATGTTCACATCAACTGGAAAATTGCAGATTCCAGTGCGCTGCTGCACACTGTAACTCCCTTCTTAAAACCTAACTGTAGATGTTAGCAAACAAGCAGCAAGACAGGGAGAACAGACACTGAGAAGTATATAGACCTTGCCTATCTGTGTATTCTGCAATGTTTCTATGGTCTAGCAAAAGTACAAAGTTCTTGGGGCACATGTGATGCTGGCCAGCAACACTGAATGAGTAACCAAAAGAAGCAGACATTTCTGGGTGCTGCATCTAGAAATGGGGGGTCAGTCAGTGAAGGAAGGTCATTTTTAAGCTAGCTGTGTAGTTTTATTAATACCTGCTTCAAGCTACAGTGAAAAACAATTAATAGGGATGCTCATTGTACAGCCTTTCTTTCTAGCACACAACAGTGTGATCAAATAAAGTCCTTCTCCACCAGAGAAAGAGGCTGAGCCCATAAGAGTCCACCCCGATCTTACAGTGAACTCAGTGTATCAGAAGATGGATTCTTGCCACTAAGTCACTTCAGTGTGCTCATACAATAAAGTTCACACATGATCGATAAAACTGATAGTTCTTCCCCACGTTAGCAGGTGTCAGTTGTTTTATTCAAGGTGACCCAGGCCCTACAGAACATGACTGAAAAGTGACTCCCCTTCTTTAGCCTTTGTTACTCTATGCAGTAACTGTTAAAAAGCAATTAAGATACTTAGAAGAAAAGGACTAATTAAAACACCCAATAAACTCTGCTCTGCAACTCCGTGATTGCAGTTCTATTGATTAATCTTGCAAAACCTTTTTCAGCAAAGGAGAATAATTTTATTTTAATGGGTGAATAAAATGTCTTCACATACTACTTTTATTGTGCTCACAGTGTCATGTACATCCATTTAGAAACAGACTGGCTAGCAAACCAGGTCTACTTTCCAAGATTAAGTTAAACACTTAAAGATTCTGTTGTGGAAGAGGGATGCACCTCACTCAAAAGAGAGAAGCAGTAATATGTTTTATTTAGGTAAAACAGTGATTTGACAAAGTTTGATGGAATTCAACAAAGTTCGATAGCAAGGTTCACCTCATTAATTACTGCATGGAGGAAACATACACAGAAAAATTGTGTTAGAATGGCTTATACAGGGATCAGAGGCATGAAGAGTACAGAGGACCTTACCATTGAGTCACAAGGTTTGGAGTGGACTCCCTTGTTTTCTAAACTCCTTTTTCAAGCCTAGGTGCAGCCAGATCCAACCTTAGTCTGAGTGGTCAGTGGTTCATGTCTAATGGAATTATTCATACGATGTTTATAGCACCTGAGTAGCTACATAGGTTAGTAATGCTTCATAGTATTAATTGAGCATGCTATCTATGACTTTACAAGGGTCTGTCACGGGTGAGGGACTTCTCAACCTCAAAGAGTAACCTTGAGAGGTGTCACTGCTCCAGGGGAGATCACTGCCATGCAGCCTGCTGCTTCAGCAAGGAGAGCTCAAAGCTTTCCACAGGCTGCCCATATTTGTAGAGTGAAGTAGCTGGGTGATAGTCAATAGTATAGACAAGACAGATGTCTTGTTTTAGCTCTGATATCTTGTTCTGTACTTTTGGCTATCTTGTACCTTTCAAAATATTTTTCAGAACACCTTCACTCCCTTGTATGTGAGCCAGGGGCTTTCCAATTCATAAGTGCACCCCAAGGATGTGATGCCTGTTGCTTCTCAGTCAGCCTGAACCAAAGTACAGCTTGGAGTCAAGTGTATCTGTCACATTATCCCATTGCTGCAGGGTAAACTTGAGAATATTTGGGAATACTATATTTATGCTCTTGTAACTTAATATAAGTAAAAGCAATATTTCTGCTAATTTTTAGACACAAAGCATTGTCATGAGACAAAACTAGGCAACAGATAAAGCAAAGTGTGAGGAAGTCTGTGGGTGGTTCCGAGTCATAAGACTAGACTTTTCAAAAATTAGGTTGGCTGAATTTACTGGGAAGTGGAAGTAGCCTTTTTCCATTTTGCTTTTTGTGGTTAGTTTTTGGTAAGCTACATTTAATTCTTAAATTTTTCATTTGGCATTTCCCCCACACACCCCAAAGAGGAAGACACTTGAGAGAAATTCTTCTCAACATTTTCACTATTGTGCAACTACATAGTTAACGTGAAGTTTCTCCCAATTTAAGCTAAAATAGATTAGACTAGTTCCTACAAATCTCATAGATGTCTAAGCAGCCAAAAGCATATCTTCCCTGAGCTTCATCCTCAAATCTCCAGCATCTGTGACTTCTTCCCATGACACACTTTACTGTTGTCTCCTACCTGGTATAGGAGGTACATGATTATTGACAAGCATGTCCCAACTGCTTTTCCTACAGCAACCATTGATGAAACATCCCATGGAATCTGTTTCTGCCAGCTTTTCTTTTGTTTTAAACAGAATATCCCAGAAACTAATCAATGCTTAAAAATGTTTGTAATAACATCTGGCACACAATACATACTTCTGTATAGCATGAATAGGCAGGACCATCCATCTCCGTGTCTTGCTAATACGTTATTTCCTCAGCAGCAGGTGTTAAAAGTTTGGTGCCAACTTAATAAAAACAAATCAATCGAGGTATGATTGATAGTTATGCAATTTCTCTCAATTACATAACACATACAGGCTAATCAGATTTTGAAGGGGAAGACAAGGACATGATAGCCAGGCTGGCAGTCTCAAAGTGTTAAGCTGAAGCTAAAGAAATGCTCTTGTGGCAGAGAACAGGGGATTGGAGACAGGTGCAGCAGCTCCTGAGGGACACCATCCTTAGAGAAGCAGTGAAGTTGTAGAGCATGTTTCTGTCCTTCATATGCACGTCCAGTATCCCTGGCTTGGTCAGCCAACAGAATTTGCTAGCGATTACCCTGCAATCACTTGTGAACTCCAGACTTTTTGGTGAAAGTTTGCTTTATGTTGATTTTAAGTTTAATTAAAGAACAGAACTCCATTTGCAGGAATTTTCAAGCTTTGTCACCTTTGACAGTTTCCAAATCAAGCACAAAGAGCAGAATAAAGAAATGATTTGTTACAAAGACTTTGTTGCAGGTGAGTTATTTTGATCAGTATCAGGTCCTCAAACTATTCTTAGACATGCTTTTCCATGTAGCTCTACAATTACATCTTTTAAAAGACCTGCATTGCTCCAATTACTCTCCACTTCCTTCACATATTTATATGGTATGCCCTTCAAGTTTTAATTCAAGAGCCTTTGTAGTGTGCAAACTATTCAATCATCTTTTGCTTTCATAGCTCCTAGCAATAGCCTATGTCCTTTCCAAGATGTTTATTTTGCATGCAATGTGAGCAGCATTCCCTTGCTTGTGTTTGAGACTTGCAAAACAACCAGAAGACCCACATTTGCCTCACAAAGTTTAACTGCTACCTTCTGTCATTCACAAAGACCTGGGCAGCAGTAGCATCTTGTTCAGCTTAAGTTAACCTGCCTCGTAAAACACTTACATGTTGTGACTCCACTGGAAAAATTAGGAAGCACCTAGGCACATGTAGACCAGAATTTAACACACAAAACTTTGTTTATTGCTCAGCACTGGGAGCTTATGTCCACCATCTGTGCCCATGACCCAAGCCACTTTCTGCAGCCAGGGAGAGAAGTGTCTTGTGGAGCTGCCCATCTTGGGCTGTCCTGGTGACAGGCACTGCAGCCCCAGCGTTTCCATCACCACACAGAGCAAAGGAGATACATGTCAACCAGCTCCAAGCCCTCACTGGACACCACAAATCTTCTAATGTTTATAGGTATTCATCTTTCCATGTGACCCCTTCTCACCTCTGTCCCATTTACACCATTTTGTCTCAAGTTTGTTCTCCTTTTACGTTATAGGCAATTACATTGTTATTTTCAGTGGTAAAGCCTTATTTCCTAACCCCTTGTTATAATTCACAAGATTTATGAGGTATTGTACAGATCAACCCCCAACAGACAGGTTCAAATAAAATCTAAACATCTACAATGCAATCTACCCCTGAGAATTACAGTTGTTTTACCATCATTTCAGAGATACTGTCAATTACTAGACACAAAACAATCAGTGGGATTATGAGTTAGTGGGTGGTCATGGAAGTTAAGGTAATTACTTATTCCTAACTAGACAAAGGTAGGTTTTTTTGTGAATGAACCTAACATAGGTGTTCAAGGGAGGCAGAGCATTTTAAGTGAGGGCTACAGCATGAAAGGTCAAACACATGTAAAATAACAGGAAACAAGAATAGCTGGAAAAATGTCTGTTAAAGAAGATGCACAAGAGTGATAAATGTTGATTGGACCATTGTAAGGAGATTATGCAAAATACAGCATGTGTGCAGGACCACTGGAGGGGACACAAAACCGCAGACAGGAGTCCAAGTGCAGCATATGTCCCATGCAGCACATGTCCCAAGCAGCACTGGGAAAATGAGTGAAATGGAAACAAGAGAAAAGCTACTCCAGGAGCCTCAGCTGCACCTCCTCTGAAACATTTTGCCACAGTGACACCACTCACTGCCTCAGGACGGCTGATCAGCTTCTGCCCCAGCAAAGCCTTCACTCTGCTTCAGCCCTGCCCAAGATCCATCCCAGTGCCACACTTCTCTACTGTGCCGCTGGTCTCATCCCAGCACCTTCTCCAGGCCAGCCTCAGCTCTTTGCCTCCCTGAACTATTCTTGCCCTAACTTCATACATTAAGTCTTAACACTGTAAGCAGTCCAGGGTTAAGCAACCCATTAGTGCTTGGTTTCTTATTATCTGCTACGTACTAGTCAATGATGTTGGCATAAATACTACCTAAAGCTGCTTTAATTAAGTAAACTTGCAAAGCAAGCATGGACTGTACCCTTAGTCTACGGGAAGCTTACAGGCACACATTGCTTAAATTCACAATACAAAACAACCAGAACTTTCTGTCACATGAAAGGGTAAAGTAATTTGGCAGAAAATAAACCCCCTTGAGTTCATGCTTATCGTCAGATATCAGAGCGGCTGGGGGCAGCTGGGTTTAGATTGAGTGATATCCAGTTTGGCACTATTAGTCCGGTCGCATTCAACTTACTGAACTCTCACAATTACGGATGCACTAATAGCGCACTGCGCTTTCAGCTTAGTCACGCTCCATGGACTTACATGGCCAGACTTAGAGAGTTTGGCAGTGCCCAATGAGAAGCTTTTACAGCCAGCTTAACAAATAGTGCAGTTTATTAAAGCAACAGAAATACTGGTTCTTATGGATTGCCAATGATAAATATGCTGTCCACAAAAGCACATGCAAACATTGAGATTATGAATAATACAGTGCGTGAAATCAGAAAAGCGACTCTATATAGAGGGATTTCTAAGTTTTCCAAGTAAGCACTCAGTATAGTCTGGATCTTATCCAAAGGCATCCCTATGGGGGGTGGGAGGGAAAGAGAGGCTCAGCCTGTTGACCGATCCCAGGAGTCAGAGGTAGTCTGCAATGGTATCTTCCCTGACTTGTTTTCAATGATACCTTCCCTAACAGTCCCCCTTTCTTAGGCCATTTTTATACAATTCTTTACCTTCAAGATGGGGCTTGAGTGACTCTAGACACACAAACCTTTATTATGATTGGTATAAAATTCTCTCACTTTGCTTTTAAAGGTATAGATTAACAAAAATTCAGAGCACAGGCTCAGTGAGGGGTGGTTGCACTTTGGAGGTGGGTAGTCTTTGGGATGGAGGTGTGTTTTGGTATTATAATGACATTATAATGAACAAAGTTCACACAAAGGACAGCATTTTGTCAAAATATGACAGACTATTGGCCCAGGGTGGCAAATATGCAGCTTATCAGTACCATAGTACCATGAAGTTCCCATCTCTGCAGTGATTCACAGAACCTGGCCATGGAGTATTCACTCCACTCCACCCTCCGTGATGTTTTGCAGGAAATGTTGCCTAGGTAACCACCGTGGAATGCATTCCTTGCATACCAGTTGCATTCTATCCTAAAAGCTTCTTCGTTGTTGTACCTTTCCTTTATGTGTGAACAATGCTGTACCTTTAATATAGNCTATTGGCCCAGGGTGGCAAATATGCAGCTTATCAATACCATAGTACCATGAAGTTCCCATCTCTGCAGTGATTCACAGAGCCTGGCCATGGAGTCTTCACTCCGCTCCACCCGCTCTGCAGTTTTGCAGGCAATGTTGTCTAGGGAACCACTGTGGAATGGATTCTTTGCATATCAGTTGCATTCCACCCTGAAAGCTTCTTCGACGTCATACCTTTCCCTAATGTGTGAACAATGCCGTATCTTTAATATAGGTTTAATTTTTAAGTCACCTCCAGTAATTATTCCACAGAACTATGCAACTCAATCAAGGTACCTAGCAAACTTTACAGTCACAATGGGAAAAATGTTACCAAACAAGTCCCAGTTAAGTTCCACCAAATATATATTTGCCTTACAGCAGAAGTCTGAACACACATATTGTGGAAGCCCCAACTACTCTCAATCTACGAAGTGTCAAAGCAGGAAATTAAGGACTGCNACAATGCTGTACCTTTAATATAGGTTTAATTTTTAAGTCACCTCCAGTAATTATTCCACACTTTCAAACTGCAGGCTTCTACACAAGGTTTAAAAACCTGCAGAAACCTGAGTCCCAGTAGCTTCATACTAGGACTGCAAACAAAATGTTATTTACTCAATCTGATTATAAATTCTTGCCAGCATATTGAGTGAGTCTTCTAAGTGAAGTCTTCTAGCCAGCCCTATGCAGCAGCTTGTCAAATTGCAAGCCCTTCCCTTAAAGCCTTAGACCTCTGGTAAAGCATGTCAGATACTTGCTAGTTAGCAAACCGCTGATACTCATTCCCAATTTTGAGCTTCTGCTTCCGGGTATCCAAAGCTGCCTCCAACCTAGAGCTTGCCAATCTTGAGCAGAATCACCATTTTAGCTCACACCTCTTGCTTCACTGTCTTTCAGGAGCCTCCTGCCATTTATCAACACATCTCAATCTCTTAAAGGCTTATTCCATTTACAATTTGCAGCTGAGTGTTTTTTGTGATGCAGATAGCTAATAACTGTGCTACTAAAGAATAGACAGACTCCTCAGTAACACACAGTAACTAGTCATTCAAACCAGCTTCCACACTAATCAAAGAGAAATACACACAATACAGCCTGCCTTCAACACATATCTTCCACCTCAAATTCCATATCATCACATTTTCCTTCTCCACATTTCCTCCCAGTATGAATTATTGAGGCTCTCATATGCTCACTGACATAGTTCTGCCTATATAAGACCATTTCTGAAATTGCTGGAGACAAAGAACAGGAAACATTGTTTTTATTTCACCCACTGTAGAATTCGCTGTGCCCCAGCATTGCTTGTGGTCTCCTCCACAAATGCCACCTCAGCTCCAGCTCTGAAAAGGGGGTTATACAAACTATCTTCCCCTTACCTGCCCATTATCTGTGATTTAGGCCCACCATCACTCAAATCAGGAGATTAGCATATTAATACTTTGCATTCATCCTTTGAAGGGACAAAAGCAGGACACAAGGTCTGCTTTCTTACTGACATGCATGAAGTCCAGTTTCAAGTGACAACAGAGCCCACAGATCAGACACAAACTATACTGGCTAACAACATGATACTGTGTCCTGAGAGAAATAGTACACTTGTTACCATGGAAAGAGGATCTTGTAATTCATACAGGCTAATGAACCAGAAAGCAGGAACAGCTAGTGACTGTTGGGCAAAGAAACCTACTGGCTTCAGAGATAAGGCCCATGCCATACCCTTTAGCTGTCAGTAATTGGGAGTCAGTGCATGCCAGTCTAACAGAGCTCACCCAGCAGTAGATGTTCAAGAATTAATTACTTGATTAATTACGGTACACATTGCTGCTGTATTCTTAAGTTATAAAAGTGTCCAGGAACTCAGATGACTTACCAAATACATTATCTAACTGTTGTAAGCTATTAATACAGGAAATAAGTGTAACCGAACTCACTGTGAGATATTATGGAAGGGGAAGGTACTTTAAAAGTTATTTCACTTCTACTCATTCTCTCATACTTCAAGCACCAAAGACGTATGTATCANTATGTGTCATAGCCATGTTAGAGTGCAGGTCTTTGGGTGTGATACAAACAGCATGCTCCTCAGTGCTTACCAGTTTTATTGCTGTTAGCCATCTCCCTAGTTAGGGACCAACACAGGGCATTCCTTTAACCCTTCCTCTATTTTTTCTCCTGCTGCTTTCACATGCAAACATTTCCATTCATAATCCATTCACAGTAATCTTAATACTTTTACTACAAATCTCTATGTTAGGAAGTCAAAGCAATAAACCTGTATGTGTGCTTAGCTTCTCTAAGTAAATGTCAAATGGACTCTCTTCCAAAATCCCTACAAACTGTCATTGTCTCCGTGGTAAATATCTATTACTCTAGAAGGCTAATGCTATGTCTGTATCATTGTATATTGCAATAATAAAGAAGTGGGTAATTTTGGAAAGGATTTGACATTTTTAGATTGCCTTCTTTCACTCTTCGTATCACATGACCTTTCCCGGAGATTACAGGGAACTGTAATAAACATTTTTCTTTCTCTAAAGGGAAAAGACCTTATTATAGTTCTTGCTTTTTGAAATCACTTCCTAGCTCAGTGACACCTTTCTCAAAGCCCAAGCCATTACTGTGTATTCAGTGGATGTAGTGTGATCAGGACCAATGTAGTTTTGCCTGTACCAGAGAATATGGAGCTAAGAAGATATTAGAAGTGATAAAAGACCAAATTAGGACACTGATACTGAGAGAGCAATTCTAGGCTCATAGGAAGCAATTAGGCATAGGGTGACCTGTTTGTATTTTATATTACAAAAATAGAACTAAGCTTCCTACTCCAACTAGTTCTTCAAGCACTGTCTTACAATGATGTTTCTAAGGATGGTGAGGACTGCCTTATTGATTCATCAGGCCGACACAGCTGCAGCCATGTGATTTGCATTAACAAGAACTGTGATGAACTATCCATGGAAGCATCATAAATGTTATTTTCAAAATTAAATTATGCGGTGAGACCACTCTGCTTGACCTCAAAGCATATAATTGAACATGTCAAACTGGCTGCATAACTCTGAAGAACTCAGGGTGGTTTTATATGGGATAGTCGAAGAAAAATCTGAACTTCCATAGGAACTTAGTAATTCCTTAATACATGCTATGGGCTAAAGGCACTATGTAAGAAAAATACTGTAATATGTAGATAGTGAACGGTCACAAGATCTGTAGTATAAAAAAAATTTAAGCCATTCTGAAGGTTTCAAGCTGAGTGAGGTAGATGAATAAGATGTAATCTGCAAGGTAATAAAAGTCTGCCAGTTGTAAATAAATAATCAATTGAAAATTACTTTGAGATATCTAAATGTATCTTCTTTAGTACAAGGCTATTTAGCCAGATGTGCTTATCTGTTTATCTTATTCCGACACAGGAAAAGATTTCATCCTTCACAATGAAGTATTCAAGGCACCCTGTATACGTGATGCATTAACTATATCTGAAAACTGCAGTCTCCCACACAGAAATGTTTGTATGGGTTCCTCATTATGTCTGTCATGCTGAAGCTCTGCAGCTGCCCCGGGGTGGCTACAGCTTACCTCTCAAGCCCCTTCACTTGCTTATCAGACGCAGAAGAGAGAACCAAGCCTGTAGCTGTTTTTAAGAATCCAGGTCATCACTGTATTGGCTATCTTTCTCACCTTCACAGTCCTACACTTGGATTCTCTGGCTAAATATCTGCAGCGTAACATAGAATATCTGCACTAGAAACCATAGCTGTTTCCTTCCTGCTCCTCCTCTCCATGGAAGGATTGACAGAAAGCAGGTTCTTAAAGGTGAGATGAGAAAACTAAGGGAAAAGTTGTGTGTTATTAATCATTACTGGGAAACAGACACCTAGCTGGTGCTTCCATAGTGTTGAAGCGGTGTCACCTCTTAAAAAGATGGTCATAAGACGGAGAGCAAGGAATCATGGGGTATTTAGTAAGGGACTCCTGCATATAGAATGGGAAGGCTCTCAGGCAACTCGCAGATGGCACGTTTGGTTCTTGCTGCAATAAGCACCCCTCAGCACCTAACGAACAGCAGCACCAGTGTTCACAAGCACATGCACAACACTGTAAGCACTGTAGTAAATCCTTTCCTCGTATGAAACAATGAATTGTGGGTGAGGATAGATATGGTCAGTTGTAGGAGGCTGTCAAAATTTTATCAAGTTAAAATTGCAACTCTGAAAGATGCCACTTATCTATCATTACCCCTAAACATTTCTAAACTCAAACAGGCATTTTTTATGATTAAGGCAGTCTCCCTTCCTTTTCTGCTTCTTCTTAGGCCTTAGACAAGAGAGATGAGGTAGTAGTTTTGTACACAGCACCATTTGTTTTGAGAAAGGAAAACAAAGGGAATTTTCAATTGTTTGCTAAGGTACACATGACTCTGCTAGAGCTGTTCATGTAGAGGACGTATTTTTGGAAATGGAAACATACTCTGGTATCTTCTTCAACTCAGCATGTATGTTCAAAATCACTAAAAATAAAGTCCTCACTGAGAGAATCCCATTATCTCTTGTGCCTGGAGAACCAAGCCATAATGCTGTGTCAGTAAGTGAAAAAAAAAATTGCTGTCAAACAAGACACAGTAGAAATTATAATACCGTTTTACTGATATTTAAACTAATCTGTCAACCTCCTTTTTTATGGTTCAGTGACCTCCTGACTCCTTAAGTACTAAACAGAGCTCTGAAGTGCAAGTGAAGTAAGATTTATGGTTACTCACTTCAACATAGGTCCATCTGGTGTCATAACCTGAAGGGAATTGAATACATTTAAGTAAAACTGATAGAGTGATGTGACAGTAACACTGCCATATTTAGACAAATAGTGATAACAAGTATAATGCAAAAGCATTGTGTATATGTATATATTCTCTTAATGAACCGTTGTTTTGTAGAAAACAGTTTTAATGAACCTTGGACAAGAACGTGTGCACAACCTATTCACTGACCCTAGAACAAGAATGTATGGTCTCTATAAGTAGCATGTGTAGAGATTGTCAAGATGCCACATCTAGAAAATACTGTTTATGTTATCAGAAAAGTGCATCCTGAAGGATGTCTAAGAAAAAAGGGAACTGCCTGTTGGAAAATCAGCCAACTACTGTACAAGAGTCCCGTAACTTTTGAACAGGAATAATTGTGTAACAACTGATGGAAACAGCATGATCTTTAGATTGTGTACAAGGCTGCAACAGAATGAACTAGTTATGTGGGTGCCATTGTTTCAGAACCAGGTATGCAGAATCAATTGTTCTGGCATGCTTTAATGCTTTGTTTGCAAGTATTATCTTGCTATCATTAAAGAAAACAAACCACAAATGCTTGTGTAGGATCTAGTATCCAGCTCTTGAGGCCTTGTTGCAATGTGGGTGCAACACTGGATTACGATACTGTTAAGGTAATTTGCACCATCCAGCCATTCAGTTCCCCGCAGTTCAGACCCTAGGTTTCCTGTAACAGAGTCTCAGGTGCCAGATTCCCTAAAAAAATAATTTAATTGACTGGTATGTCAGTAGGAGCAGCTTGAGCTGGGTGTGGGTGCTTCCAAAGAGGGACCCTGGAGAAAGAAATCCCTGGGCAATTATACCCTTACAATCTATGCACCCACCCCTCACATGCTCTTCACATGCCTTTCACGTGCCTTTTGGTCCAATGGTGATTTCTGGTCTGGGATCTTCTAATATTTTATTGGATTCCTTCTCTGATTCTAGGCAGGCCAATAATTGTTCTTATCTTGTCAAGTTGCAGCTTCCACTGACAGTTGTAGCATCCTTATCTTCTGGTTTACGCTGGCTCTGGAGGCCCTTTTTTGCTTAACTAGGTAAAAGTTCAGCATATCTTGGTGAAAGTTCACAGCTTGTGGCCTAAGGCTTCAGCAAATCTAGCTACTTATGCTAAGTAATGCTAAAAAACAGTATACCGAATCACACAACGTTATGCTGTAACCCCTGCATCCTAATGCTAAATGATTCACTCTGAGAGATTCGTCTATTTAAAGCTTACTTATTTAAGCTAACTGACTAGTATTTAAGCTAAAAGGCTAGTACTTCTTAACAGATACATTGGGACCTTGGTATAGCTTCACAATGGATGAAGATGTTCTCTTACAGCTGCAGTTCTGATCTCTTCAGTTTTACTTAAGAAAGTCTTCCAGAATCACAACCTCTGTCTTAAAATATGAAATTATTTTGGAAACCAGATTTTAACCAAATAAACTTGATCTTGCAAAAGCTAGACACAAATGTCTGAGTAGGGGAACAGGGAAATCTGGTAATTGTGGATAACTCTGTCAAACAAAATATTGAGTTCCTAGTTCTCAGGAGGAGGAAGGGAACACCAAACAACATGACTGACAAGTTCAATTAATTCAACAGACCAAGCAATGGATAGGCTGTGCTAAGGAAAGCTTCTTACTCTCACACACACAAACACAAACACACATCCTGTCACCTGAGACCAGCCCCATCTACCCCTCCGACCAGATGGTGTGGCTGACCCTAGGGGAACCTGCCACTTGCTCTGTCTGACCTGGCTCAGCGTCAGCCTCTTGGGCAGCAGTTTGGCTCCAGCGTGTAACGGTCCACCTCGCACCCTCTGCCTGTCTCAGTGTCAGACCTCCCCTAAGGATCTCTGCTGCTGAGTCTCTGCTGCTGAGGGGGTTTTGTATCCAGATGTCAGCACAGACTGCCAGTTGCATCAGTTCATGATGATATTGAAATATACCTTTCCAGCAGTTTCAAGTATTGTCCTGTAGGAGGAAATTTAAAGGCAGCAGAAGGTCAGAGGCTCATGGTTATGGGAACTTCTGCACTGAGATGGTTCAGTAAGAAAGTTGCCAACCCAGCTAAAATATACAGAGAATTTTTGTATTGAGACAATAGCTGAGTCACTGGTTTAGCATAAATGAATTGCTGATTTAGCAAAAGTGCATTCAGCATTCGGCAAGCTATATGGTAAATAATGTAACAATTAAGTCAGCTGCATAAGGAAGACAGTATTGGATACAAAGGGACTGGCCATCTCTGGATCAGTCTCACAGACTGCAATTCACCAGAGAACATCAGTCTGAGTAAAAAAAGAAAGTAAAAAGATCACAGGTCACAGAAACTAAAGGGGATAAAACGTCAATTCACAAACTATGAAGTCAGAGCAGCACCATTGAAGACCAGCATTGAAGACCCAGTATCTTGGGACCAACTGCTATGGAAGCAAATATTGTCCTCCAGAGCACTTCAACATGCCAGACAGGACACTCTGGGAGCCACTGTGCCAGAAACATGGACCCTAGGGGCAACACTGGCGTTCCTGCACACCTTAACAAGTTAGGAGAACTTGAGTTCTTATTTATCATAATTATATGTTGCTACACTTTAGTTTATGGTAATTATGTGATTGAATGATTAGGCTATTAAAGGATCATGCCATGTATGTTTGCATATTTACAATCTCTATGCTCCACCGGACCATGCTGTTTTAGACCAGAGTAGGCGTAAGGTTCTTTCCAGATCTCAATAAAAAAGGCACCTTACAAGTATACGTGGTTAAATGCTATTTATTGAATAATTAGAATCTAAGAGTAATGGGTCAATCTTATGTCCTTTCTCATGCTGGGAAGCCAAAGGTGTGGCATTTGAGACCTCTTAAAGGTGGCCATGGCATGCTGTGCAGAATTCCCAGCTGTGGTGAGGTTCAGAATACCTCACCACCTGTACTGCTTTTGAGGTCTTTGACACCCTTTCTCCTAACACCCTGGCCCTTGACTGACATCGTTGGTATAGACAGACTGCCAACACCCTGCCGTCTGACACCCTGCCCCTTGACTAACATCGGCAGCATAGGCAGGATGCTGCCCACATTACCCACGTGAGGTACGATTCTCTCCAATCACACTGCTGTTGGTGGAGCCACAGGGCGGCACGACTCTTACCCACATTCAAAAGGCGTTCGTATGCTTGGATGTGGCTGACAGATTATCAGGATGCCAAGTGTCTCTGGCAGTCACCTGGAGCCACAGCATCGCTCATGATCCCATGTTTGCTATTGGTGATTGGGGGAAGTAGCTGTATGGGCGCATTGTTGCTCATCTTTCTCAGTGCCTCAGCAAAGCTTTGTTTTATAACTTGTTGTCAGACTCCATTACTGTTTGGACCAGTCTTTTTCCTCACAATAAAACCATTAATCTGTTGTCCAACGAGTGAGAAATTTCCATGAAGGACAGGTTATACATGTCAAAACATCAAACAGGACCACCTGTACCTCCTCTTGTAACATCTGTAAACTAGCATAACAGGACATGGATTGGGGCCGCTGCCCAAAGCAGATTGGGTCGTTCAGTATTCCCTTAAGTGGAGCAGGACGTTCAGTGACAGGCACCAGCTGGGAAGGCCTAGTCATAGTTGCATATACCTCAGGATCACTAACTCCTCATTACAATGTCTTCTGACATGGTTCTCAGTATAAGCTGTTACACCTTTTGTTCCTGCCACTGTATTCTCCTGTCAGTTGACAACACAGCTCCTACTTGGTTCTTGCTCTATGGTCCCATTTGTTACAACTTACCGTTCTCAGCCTCTCCTTGCATTGTACTCAACTCTCGGCCAAGATTAGGCTATAGTACTCCTCTCACTTGCATAAAAACTGCAGGCGTTCCTGTCATGACCTGATCAGCAAGCTACCCTGAGTAGTGCAGGAGGTCGTGTAAAGCTCAGAATCCCCTCAGAATAGATTAAGGCGAAACGACACCAAGTGACCAATCAAATTAAGGACAAACATTGACAAAGCCTATACGATTGTGTGAGAACTCTAGATATTGCTGTCTGCCAGGCGAGTCACAGAACCAAAGGGAAAGGGGAGGGGAGAAGTTTACCCAATTTTACAAAATGATTCAACTTTAACTCTATGGATGAACTATTCAGATGAGTACAACATCAAACTATGTACAGAAAGCAAGGTAGATGCAGCGAGAAAGAGAAAGAGCAAGATAAGGTACTGACTGCAAAGAGAAGGAAGAGCAAGATAGAAAAGAGAGAGAGAGTCCAAGACAGAAGATATCACCACCCGAGGAACCAGCAACGTCCTGTTGGTCCTCTTGATTGCCAGCGTCCTGGTGGTGGGGGGTCTCCCACCCTTGTTGGTGTCGTGGTGGTGAGGGACTTCCCACTTCTCGGCTGGGTGGTGGGGCATCTCCCACCCTTGTTCCTGATGGTGCCCTTTTATGCAGTCCAAGTCCCCAAAATCTCAGCCCAGTTCCAACTTGAGTAGTCAAGGCAGCAGAGACCCACACAATGATCATGTGATTTCTCCAGTCCATTGCGCATGCTTGGGGGATTGTCAGGTGCCCCCATTAAGTGCCGCGACTACCGGCCGAACTTTTGTTGCACCTGCGCTGTCAAGATTGTGAGAGATTGCACCAGGCTGTGGGCATCATTGTTGCAGTACAAGTTGACCACAGGGCTCTCCTCCATGGACTGGTGCTTGTGGTTTCCTTTGTGCCAAGAAATGTTTGTACAGTCTAGTGGTTTCCTCGATACCAAGAAATGTTTAAGACAAATGTCTGACACCTGTCCCTTACAGTTCCCACTATCACAGTATGAGCTGGCATGATGGGCTAGGTGGATCCTTACACAGATTTCAGAATAAAAATGGTATCTGCTGGAATGGCTCACTAGGCATGCTCTTCTTCAACAGAGACTGGCTTTTTCTTAATTTGCTATTCCAGCATGCATTCTAGTACCTTGTTCCTTGCCTACTTAATTCTCAGTCATGTTAATACTGAGCAATAGCAAGATTTAATACCATTGCTAATAAAATCTAATAGTCACAAAAGTCTTCCTTGGTCAGCACAGCTAATAGATGCAGTGAATAGTTAGCACAGCAGTTTCTGGGCTCTTTCTTCTCGATCTTCTGAGACCTGCTTCTGAGATCATTGTTGAAGGACCTCTAGAAACCCTTTTGGGAAGTCTTTGAGGAGCTAGAGGCTGGCTGCTGCTGTTGGGAATAGGTAGCTACAGGAAGCCTTGACTTCTAGCAAGGTCTAGCAGAGCTAGAGAGCTCTGTCAGGTGTTCTTGATTAAAGGGCCCTTGGAGTTTTTGTTCCAGCTGACACTGGTTAGGGAGGGTTGCACCCTTTCAGCCTGTGCTCAGGAGAGGCCTATATAAGAGCTGGGCCTAAAGCATAGATCTTTGAGTACAGCTGGTGTTGTGTGGGGTTAGTGCTTTATCTCCTAGCAGTATATACTTTCCTCAGTGGTTGTGGGGGTGTACTACAAGGTACTCTCTTCAGCAGCTCTTGGAAAAACTTCCCCTGTAATGTTGGAGGTCTCAACTCTGACAGAGCTTCGGAAGCAGGGTGTTGGTCTGGAGCAGGGAGAGATCCTCCTTTAGCCTGAAGGGAGATATGTAGGTTTTGAGATGTTTTATTAAGCAAAGGAGCTCTAGGAGGAGGTTGGCATACTATTTGTCATCAGAGATCATGAAAGAGACTGGCTGGATCTTCTCTGAGATCCTATGACTTCAAGCAACCATGGAGGTATGTACTGAAGGAGAGGCAGACTGAGTCTATCTATTAGGGTGGGAAGTAGAGACTCCCAGGATTGTGGAAGCTGATGACCCCTGTTATCAGGGGGAAGGCTTATGCTCTGCCTGAAGATTTGTAACTACAAAATGTTCAGTGCCATGGTTGGAGAAAAGAGGCTGGAAGCTCTGTGGAGTGAAACATCTGAGCTGGCTGAGCCTGAGCCATGCAGAAGCACCAGAAGGAAGCCCGAGGGTTAGTAGATAGCGACTTCTCTGCTGTAGGGAACAGGCCTGTCTGCTGACCTGTTGTCTGGGGAGGCTTTGCTGCTTTCCAGGGGCTCTGATTTATAATATCGGGGAGAGCCTGCAGAGGCTTCTCTGGCTCCCTTATTATGGTTCCCTGCTGCTTTTTCACATGGCTATCAATATTACTGGGGGAGACCTGGAAAGTATCAAATATAATACATATAGCTCTGGGGTGATGGTCAAGGGCATAAGGGCCCATCTGGTGTCTCCTCAGCCCTGCTGGTCAACAATGGTGGGGTTTTGATTTCTATGAACATGGCATGCTCTTTGAGGACTGAATACTGCTTGGAAGAGCTGTGATCCATTGGGCTAAGGTGGGGGGAGCATCTTTGCCAACAAGATGGTCAACCTGCTAAGAAGAGCTTTAAACTAGGAATGACTAGGGAAAGAGGATGACAATCAAGTGAGGAAGTGATGGATCAGGTTATCAAGCAAAGTGTGTGGGCTTGTGTGAACAGAGGGAAGTTTATCATCAACTAAATAGGGCTGAAGTAGTGTCACCCAAGTACATGGACACAAACAAGTGCCTACAGGACAGCATTGTAGGGAATGCTTGCATACCCCTTCTAGGGAATCAGTATGATTGGGTGCTTCTCTGAAATGTCTGTATGCTAATGCATGCACCATGGGGAACAAATGGGAGCAATGAGAGAACTGTGCAGTTATAGGACTACAATATCATTCAGCTTGTGGAGATGTAGTGGGATAGCTTATATGACTGGAGTACTACAATGGATGGATACAGGCTTTTCAGAAAGGTAAGGAGGGGAAGTTGCTTTTTATGTGAGGGCAGCAGGATCGTATGGAACCCTGCCTGGGGCCAGACAATAAGCCAGATGACAATTTATGGCTCAGAATTAATGGAGTAGACCAACATGGGCAATGTGGTGCATGGCTGCTAAAGACACCCTGCTGGCGGCGGAGGAACATGCTGGGTCGACTCAATGTGAGTGATAAAGCGTACTTCACTTTATTGGCCCGAATAGCGCTTATTTATACAGTTCAGGTTAACACAGGTGAACTTCTGATTGGTTTAAGCAACTAGATGCACACGGGTTAACTTCTGGTTGGTTTATAATACTCGTCAAGGTCGCAGTGTCCTTGCTGTTTTACTGTTGTCAGCCTGACTTGCAGTTTCAGCTCGGACTCGCGGCCTAGTCTTGCTACTTATACTAAGTTCAGAACAGGCTCTGCTCGTACAACTGTTCTGTGGATTCATATCCTTGCTCTCTGAGCCATTCTCCAACAACACCCTCTTCAGGATGGAGTTCTAGATGAGGCCTTCCTTTGTCAACTAGAGGCCTCACTTGTGGGCTCTGGTCTTAATGGGGGATTTCAGCTACCCCAGTGTCTGTTGCAGGGCACAAGCAATCCAGCAGACTTCTGAGTGCTTTGAGAACTTCTTAACACAGGAGATTGAGGCGCTGATATGCTCTGCCGGCAGTAATCATGACAAGCAGGTTGGAGTCGAAGTTCAGGAATATAAAGGTTGGGGCAGCCTTGAAATGGAGTTCAGGATCATGAAAGGAGAGAAGGCAAAAACCAGGATCAGGGTCCTGGTCTTCAAGAGGCTGGACTTTAGCCTGTTCTGGGATGTATTTGGATGAATGCATTTGGTATGATCCTGAAGAGGAGAGGTCCAGGAGAACTGGTTATTCTTCCCTGTTGAACACCACCACACCCCTCCCCCCCCCAAGGCCTCAAGGAACCACATCCTACAAGCTCAAGACTGGTCCATCCTGGTGAGCTGGAAAATCTGCAAAGGTGGCAGGAGGGCCTGCATGGATGAACAAGGAAATCCTGACTGAACTCAAGCATGGAAAGGAAGCATACAAGAGGTGGAAGCCAGGACAGGTGACCCAGAAGGAAGAGTCACTGTCCAAGTGTGTAAGGATGGGGGTTAGGAAAGCCAAATCCATCTGGAGTTGTATGTGAGCCTGCACAGACAGGATGCAGGAACAACCACAAAACCACAGATTAAATGCAAAGTGTGTGCTTATTTTTGTTACCTTGCCAACCAAGGGATTCCCCAAAGCAGCACCTGGGCAGAGACACACAAGTGGGGATGCAGGCACTGCTGAGTTTGGTCCATGCTGGAGGATTGCTGACCCTGCTATTTTTACCTGTGGAGGAGGTGTAGTTTACCCCTGTGCTTTGTTCTCTGTAGCAGGGCAGGAATTTCAAGTATGTCTCATAGGGTGCCTTTAAGTCTATCATGGGCCTATGTTATCTAAACACAGATGTTCTACTTGTCAAGCACACAAGGATAAACAATTAGTATGATATATGTGATTTTTCTACACCTCAGCTGTAGGTCACTTGAGTGTGTTTATAACCTGTTGGGTATTTAGAAAGCAATGGACACATTGTGAACAATCCAGACACAATGGGACTGTTTAATCTGTAAGTCAGAGGCTTGAGCAAACAGCATTCCTGAAGAATGTTGTGAAGGTCAACTGTTGCTACAATTTCGATGAAACAGCACAAAAAGCAGAAACAAAGATCGGTGTATGTGACTGAAAGCAGGATTCAAGACTGGATATAGGCGGAGAGGACCCTTCACGTGATCAGAGGATCTCACCCAATCAGACTAACACTTTAGGCCCGTGGACAGCACATGCTAACCAATCACCAAATGACTTGCGCATGAGCAGGAATCAAAATGTATACTTAAACTGAGCTATCTAGGCAATAAAGTGGCATTTGCTTGATCATATTGGTTGTGTGCAATGCCTGTGACCTCCGCGTCGACAGTAACCCTCCTTGCCAATCTTCCATCATTAACCCATGTTCAACCCCTTTGCTGAAGGGACCACTTCAGGTGGGGCTGGCAAAGCTGGAGGTGTCCATTTGGGCTTGCAGGGTGTAGGGCAGGGTAACTTATAGGGGCATATAATAAACACATATAGAAAAAGGAATAAATGTATCCCTATGATAATGCTTTGAATAAGGTGTCCCACCCATTCTGTCAGGGAATTAAACCACTCTGCTAGCCAGGTACCATGAGTAGATTGTTTTATTTGATGTATTAAGTCCTGGAGATGTTGAATGTTGTCCTCTATGCTGGCTGATTCATCAGTTATGGTGAAGTAATGCATGCTTCTGAAATTAGAGCTGCATATATGGTGTTGAAGAAGGAGCTACTCCACTGCCTATCAGTTTCGTAAAGTTCTTTGGCATACAGCCATTACCTCCAAATTCAAGGCAGCAGTTGACTTTGTCCAATTTAAACCTTGTGGTGGAGCACAGGCCAAGTGGTCTATATTTGCTACTAAATACATTACGAAGGCATGTGCTTGTAGTACAAGACTACAAAGCACCATGAGCCAACCTGTGATAAGGGAGGAAAACAGGAGTGTCATCTCCTTTCAGTAATACGTACATAACTGCTCCAGCTCCTTTAGCTAATATTACTCCAGGTTTGATAACACAATGTGGGGTAATTGCCCACACAGACTAAAGACCTATGGCTTGTGCTTTTTCAGATTGAATTTCATTTCAATGTTGTGTTTGTGACACCAATAATGTAATTTCAATGCTATGTCCTCTAGATAAGGCACAGGTATTTGTCAAAGATAACCGAAATACAAGAACTTGAGAATCTGATATCAACAGAGGATGTAAAATAAGAGAAGTTGAGGTGCAGAACCATATGGCATTCTTAGGGGTTATTATATGAATCTTCATGTCTAGACTAATAGGTCATAGTTCCACCATGCAATCGTTGGTGTAAACAATACCATTTCCCCTGTAGTTAACATTTTGGGAGAGATACCATCCGGAGGAAGTTCAATTCTTAACGTGTTTTGTACTGGAGGTGTTGTAATATGATCCCAGGGTGTTTGATTATGAATATTCTGGCTGTTTAACAAAAAAACTGCTTTAATAACATGTGAACTCCAATGTTGTAAAGCTTAAGTACTGGTTAGCTTTTTAAATTGTTCTTTCCACATCCTATTCATGCTTTTAATCAAGCCATTAGCTTAAGGATGGTAGGCAATGTGGAATATCTAATCTAATCCTAGCCCTCGAGCTCAGTCTTGGAGATTATGTCCACTAAAATGTGTTCCTTAGTCACTGTGGTGGGTTGATCTTGGTTGGATGTCAGGTGCCCACCAAAGCTGCTCTGTCAAGCCCCACAGCTGAACAGGGGAGAGAAAATATAATGAAAGGCTTGTAAGTCAAGATAAGGACAGGGAGAGGTCACTTGCCAATTACAGTCACAGGCAAAACAGACTTAACTTGGGGAAAAGTAATTTAATTTATTCCCAATGAAATCAGAGTAGGATAATGAGAAAATAAAAACTAAATCTTAAGACACCTTTGCCCCCACCCCTCCCTTCTTCCTGGGCTTGACTTTACTCCCAAATTCTCTACCTCTTCCCCCTGCAGTGCCACAGGGGGTTGGGGAATGAGGGTTGTGGTCAATTCATCACATGTTGTTTCTGTGGCTCCTTCCTCCTCACACTCTTCCCCTGCTCCAGCATGGTGTCACTTCCAAGAGAGACAGTCATCCGTGAACTTCTCCAACATGAGTTCTTCATTAACTGCTCCAGCATGGATCCCTTCCACGAAGTGCAGTCCTTCAGGCACAGACTGCTCCAGTATGGTTCCCCCATGGGGTCACAAATCCTGCCAGAAAAGCTGCTCCAGCATGGGCTCCTCTCTCCATGGGTCCACAGGTCCTGCCAGGAGCCTGATCCAGCGCAGGCTTCTTACAGGGTCACAGCCTCCTTCAGGGATCCACCTGCTCCGGCGTGGGGTCCTCCATGGGCTGCAGGTGGATATCTGCTCCACTGTGGACCTTCCTGGGCTGCAGGGGGACAGCCTGCCTCACCATGGCCTTCCCCACGGGCTGCAGGGGAATCTCTGCTCTAGCGCCTGTAGCACCTCCTCCCCCTCCTTCACTGACCTTGGTGTCTGCAGAGTTGTTCCTCTCACATATTCTCACTCTTCTCTCTCCTGACTGCTGCTGGAGTTGCACAGGTTTTTTTCCCCCCCTTCTTAAATTTGTTATCCTAGAGGCGCTACCACTGCCACTGATGGGCTCAGCCTTGGCTGGTGGTGGGTCTGTCTTGGAGCCAGCTGGCATGGGCTCTGTCGGACATGGGGGAAGCTTCTCGCAGCTTCTCACAGAAGCCACCCCTGTAGCTCCCCACCTTGCTACCTAAACCTTGCCACACAAACCCAATACATTCACTTTGTATTCGGTGAAGAGGTCTGTATTAATGAATGAGTTGTTTTAAGGCTTCAGTTGTGTGAAATTGCTTAGCATATTTGGTGGGTTTAGCAAAAACCAGTCCTGACCCTGTATCCAGAGCAGTGAATACATATCACCACCTCCTCGACAGGGGCAGGGGGCCCATGTAATTGACCTGCCAGGTATTCAAGGCCCACGGACCCCATTTTATCTTTTCCCGTGGTCTATATTGTGCCCTTAAATTTAGCTGTGTACAAATAGTATGGTTATATGCACATGCTTTATAAATATTTAATGGCAGAGGGGTTTGATTGTGAGCAATATCCCATGCATGCACAGTATGAGCTGATCAATGTCCACAAGCTATACACGCATTTATAGCTTGAGTATGTACTTCAGTGGAGGTCATATTATCTACTTCCCTATTATTTTGTGACTCAAGCAAATCATCTTTTTGATGAGCTGAGACACGCCTTACTTTTAAAGGATACCTTTGTACATATTGCCAAATTTGTTGCCATATATCTGCTCCCCATATAGAGTATTTTTGTATGTGCCAATCCTCTGGCACCCAGCAGGCCAACTACATTGTGAGGCTTTTGTATACAACCCAACTGTCAGTATGTAAGTAATGTGCCTTGCCTTCCAGGATGGCAGGAGATGCTGCAATCAATTCAGCCCACTGATGATGCCTGTACACCTGTTTGCCGTAATATAATTCCTGGAACTAGAGCACATGCAACTGTTCTCCGTTGTCCAGTTGCCATGTATGTTTGCCCTTCCATTGGTCAACCAGGCATCTTTTTTGTGTTCTTCTATCAACTTGTCATAAGGGGGAGCTTCTTCCACAGGAGATACAGCGGTATCTCCAAGGGCAAGAGTTTCCCCTAATAAGGGCATATGATTAAATGATACAGTTCCTAGAACAGTGGCATGTGGAGTGGTTACATGTGGTCCTCCTGGTAAAAATTACTGCTGTAAATAATGTTTCCATTTCCAATGTGTGGCTGCCTGAGCTGCCCCTGCATGGGCCTTAACAGAATCATCAGTA
Source organism: Pandion haliaetus (assembly GCA_013401275.1). Taxonomy (NCBI): domain Eukaryota; kingdom Metazoa; phylum Chordata; class Aves; order Accipitriformes; family Pandionidae; genus Pandion; species Pandion haliaetus. The sequence continues at coordinate 6,322 of VYZV01043716.1, read as the reverse complement.
ACCCATGCATGAATAGGTATGGGTGTGTGTACATGTGACGGCCTGACAAATTATAGTCAATATCTCAAACATTCATTAAAGAACTTTGGTGGAAAAGATGCCTCTGTAAAAATGCTGACTTGTGTGGACAGGACAATGTGGCCAGAGGAGAGGGGCCCACAGAGGATGGGACCACACTTCTCCAAGGCTGCAATTCCTTATCTTAAGTGACCATGAGAAGGAGCACAGCGTATGCGCCTGGAAGAGAGGGCCCCACAGAGGATGGGACTGTGGTTCTATCTTAAGCGGTCATGCCAGCAGGGAAAGAGAGGCAACTCCCTAATGAAACCCCCCCCC
>VYZV01043715.1:25213-42277 GCA_013401275.1 Pandion haliaetus | reverse complement strand
AACAACTACAGTTCTAACTGCTACATTTTCATGAAGGAGCATAGATCAACACCACAAACATGCATACTAAAAGCATACTGTTCGGTTCATGTTTAGTAGTAGTGTAATGCCAGTATCTAAGTGGATTCAACATGACAGCAGGTCATAGCTATTGCAGCATATATTCCTGAGAAGTTCCTTATCTACAATCCTCTGTGTTTATATGGCTAATAGAGCCAAGCTAGCTGCAATTCAGTTATGTTTAGACTCTTAATTAGTTTTCAAAAATTCAACTAAAATACAAGACAGAAACTTAACTTTTGTTAGAAAATTCTTATTATCTTACAGACAACTTGACATTGCAGTCCTCTTAAATAAAAAGACTGGCCTTCAACCCTTCATCCCAAGCTCTTCTTAAATATTAATTCCCTTAGAGTTTCACACGTAAGATTATCGCCCAATAAAACTGTTAACAAAAATATTCGACCAGAAGGTTCTTCAAACCTCACCTTCTATCTTTTCACATAGTTTATGCAAGCTTTGCATAGGACATCCTTCACAGAGCTGGGGCTGTGCCTTGGAAGTTTGTTGCACAGCAGCTACAGTGAAAGCCTGTTTCAATGTCATCATGATTTCATCAACCTGAAAAGAATAGAGTGAAAAAGACCAGAACTTCAGTCCTCCACTGAGTTTCTGGTTTCCCTTAACACAAAAAGAAACACAACAGGTCTTTTAGATTGATACTCCTGCTTGTTTAGGAATTCACTTATGATTAAAGAGAAAAGCTGTTCCCATGCCGTTTGTGCACACAAACACACAAGCAAGACAAAACTCATCGTGAAGTCATAGCTCTTCCAGGCCACCCAATTTTATTACTGTGGTCTAATAAAAGATACTACTTCTATCTAGAAACCTTTTCTTGCCTGTGATAAAAAAAGCTTACTGAAGTTGTGACGTACTGGCCTGACCTAGAGCACAGTACTGTAGTCCTGATTTTCTGAACAGGTATACTATGACAAAGTCCTCTTCCAAAAAAGAGGCATACAGTCTAACTTAGTCTGTGCAATGAAAGGAAGTTTTATTGAATTTTAAAGGGGATTTTAACTTCTGCCTTCAAAGGAAATTAAAAGTTCCTTTGCAGACTGCTATGTTAGTTACATTTTTAAATCATATTTCTGAGTGGAGCAGGATTTGAAGACATTCAGCAAACTACAGAGCATGGAGCAACAGAAGACTTTCAGGGCCTAATATCCTCTTACGTTCTTCTTTCACTTACCAGTGCTTCATCTGTACACTGAAACACGTAGCAAACAAAGTGGAAGCCCCCATTTTCTGAAGACTCTCTGCAGATGAACCCAAAGTGATCCACATGTCTAATTCCCTAGCACAGAAACAACAGTAATGAATCAGTCATATTTACTTTCAATGTTTTTTACCTCTATTTTTTCCAGTAACAAAAGCATGAAAGGCCCAACAAATAGGTCGCATATCTCTGTTACAGCTACATTAAAGTCACCTAGCCATTAAAAGTCTATTCTGTTACAGAACCTATTACTTCATGGATCTTTTAAATTTCACTTAAGTCAGAGGTTGTTTGTTGGTTTGATTGGTTTTTTTAATGACTGACTTATAATAGATCCATTGGAATACACTTACAGGGATGAATAAATACTACTCAAGATGTATTTTACTCAATATTGGAAACAGCAGGGGAAAAGCTCATTCTGTTTTTCTTTTATTTTGCTTAAGCGGTCAACAATTGCTTTACATTTGTAAGAGCAAATCAAAGCAATAGTGAAAAATGGATAAACATTTTTTTTTTTTCATCTAAAGAAAAGCTTGGCTAGTAAAAAAAAAAAATCAAAATGGTTAAATATATTACTTAAAGATCACTAATAGAAGCATTTATTTCTCCTAAAAGGCATGCAAATTCAGGCACAATCTACTTGCAACAATAGATAAACAGTACATCCTGGTAAAATGCTAAGAAGATTTTTTAATTGCTGGGATTTTTTTTCTTTTATTAAAAGACTTACGGATGAGTAGAGTTAGGTGATCCCAGTGCACATCTCCTCGGTGCACCATTCTTGGTTAAAAACAAAACAAAACAAAAAACAAACAACAAAAAAAACCCCAAACCAACCACAAAAAAAACCAAACACCAAAACCAAAACTTACAATGATGAATTACATGCACAGTGGTAAAGCCTGTTTATAGAAATTCAGTTACACTCAGCACCATTTTACTACATTCTAGCTGTCATGGCATAACAATATTAAAGTCAGGTAAAGAGAGGCAACAAACTGTTGTATCAAAAATCATAATAATGAATGACAGTAAATCAGAAATTTCAGTGAAATTTTAACAGTCTGAAGATGCCAAGGAGGACTTTTTAGTTGGGTTTTTTTTGCTCTTTCTTGTTAACTCAGCAAGAATCACTGAATATTCTCTTTTCCTTTTTATTGTGAAGAAAACATCTTAAAAAAAAAAAAAGCATTTAAAAGGTCTAGAAGGTGAATACTTCTATAAAACAGAAATGGCCAGGTGTTTAAAAAAAGAACATGTTATAGCAACAGATATCCTGGTTATCTGGGTTAGCAATCTGAATAATGTTGTGTTATAATTTGAAATACTAACAAACCTTCAGAGCATGCCAGCTGAATGAAGGAAAACAGTTTTATGTATATGGAGATACCTGGTTTGTTGCAGTGTGACAATTACACATAAATAACAAAGGCTTTATTACACAAACATCAGGCACTAATGCACCATGAGAACAAAAAGATGAGAAGAACATTCAAATGATGTAAAGCCTGCAGCTTCTTCAACTCTAGCTCCATTCGATGTCCAGGCTAAGCATTTCAGGAGGCAGTGATTAAAGCAAGAATAGGCTGATGTAACCTGCAGACTCTCTCCCTCCATCATCCCCATCAGAGACCTGTACAGAATGTGCTGAGCCCCCTCTCTAACCTCCCAGCCCATGTTTCTTCTTCTGAAAGCCCATTTCTTCTCCTGAAAACCTAACTGCTACAGTGGAGGGAGCCCAGCTGGGATCATGGCCCTGCCCACAAAACTGCAAGGCACCAGGAGCTGGCAAATGCTCTTAGCTATCTATTTCAGATTAGCTAATTCAGATCCCATTCCAGAACCACATACTTCTTTCTCCCATTATATCTCACTGATAGATTAGATATTCTGGAAATTAAGCATTGATTCTGATCTCCCTTATAATATAACTCCAATGCCTTCAAGAAAATATTATTAAAATTATTGTATGATCAAGATGAGCCCATGAGATTGTTCCATCTTCTGAAATGTGCATACCTGGGGGAAAAGCCCTCTGTACCCCGATAGGAATATTTGCCCAACTGACATAACATCTGCCCTGTAGCACATTCTTCAGACAGGAGGGGAGAATTCAATCAGAATCTCAATCCTACTGCTCCAAGGAGCACAACCATCTGCTGACCTTCAGGGCAAGTCACAAAGTCTGCCTAACTAGCTCCTGCCTAAGGAGATGGCCTAAGGGAACATAGGAATAAAGAATTTTCTGTGATCAAGGAGTTCTCTTCAAAGCTCTTGATCTGACAGCATGCAAACCACTTATATTTACTCTGAAATTTTCAGAATAGGTATCTGTATGTCTAGTGATGAAAGTAACCTCATCAAACTAAAAAACCAAAGTAATTTATGAAAAAAAAAACCCAAACCCCAATCCAAAAAAGCTAGAAGCAAGAAACAGCAAATCATATTCCTTATATTTAAAAATGGGTGAATAAACCTACTGCAAAAAAAAACCCAGTTTTGCCCCAATATCATTAAGGCCAGAACCTGTGATGCACTGAGTAGACCTGCACCATGCAAGTAAGCCAAGTGCAAAATAGTTCCTAGTGCAAGAAAAGAGTGGCAAAATTCACATCCTAGTATACCAGGTCTTATTCCCACCCAAGCTGCACAGTACAAACAAGCATTGCATTGGTTTTATTCAAGGTGAACTTTCAGTTAAACTAGTGGGAACATCCATTCCTCAATAAATTTAAGTTTATTTATATAATTATAGTTCAGGTTAATTTCTCAGAGGTTTAAACCAAAATTATTTGTAACAGGTTTTAAAGGGATTAAGTGATCTGAGGACTCTATCCTAATTTAATGAATTAAATTCAATTTCCCCATTCACTTAAACTGAATCAAATCTGGTACACAGACAAACTAAACACAAGTAATACCCTGCAGGACAGAAAATGGCTAGAGAAAGACAAATCCCCACATCCTGACACTGGTTAGTTAACAAAAGCAACTGGTCTATGAAATGTCTTTATGAACAGTTGTTTCAGTCTGCAGGTTGATATTTGAGCAACTCTCAAAGGAGAGTCCTCTGTTCCTGTACACAGGACCCGCCAACAGTTAGTGCAGCTGACCATACAAGAGTGCTGTAATCGTCTGAGCTGTCCCATGTCCCTGATGTGATAGTGACTATTCTGCCCTCACACCGCTGAGCCGCTGCAGCAGCTGAGCGTGAATCACATGCCTGTGTAACCTACGCAATGCCACTACTGCATCTTCACATGTGGAAGCTGCATCTCTTTCAAAACATCACCACTTGAAAGAAGTCATCAGATAAATTGCACCCTCACCTAATCCATGCAAAATCAAAGTCAGAGCCATGAAAATGAGAGGCAGAAGGACAGGGAAGCAAATTCTGTGGCATAAAGAACAGGGATTAATGTGAATGAGGAGGCTCTAAAACATGCTTGCCCTCAGCACTGCACAGCAGAGGGTTGTTTCATTTTAAACACATGCAACTTAATTAAGAATCTTGAAAAAAAATGTATTTTTTGAAATATTTTTCAGATAACTTACATGTAGTTTTTTCTCCTTTCATTATCACTTCTTGAAAAATATGGCTCAGAGAATCCCAGATTTGCACAACTGTGAATCATGCCCACTGAAATCTCAAACCAGAGCTGACCAGGTGTTCCTTCTAGCTCATATTATTCATCCACCACACAGAGAAGTGAGTCTTTATCTCAGAAATTACAATGCAAAGCATGAGAAAAGAATGATGGTTTTACAAAATTACTTATTAACTTGTCAATAGCAACTACTGAAACTGCTGGGGTGAGAATCCATTTGAAATGCTAGGAGAGAGGAGTACAGGAGCATTTGCAAGTGGAGAATATTTAAACAAAAAAAAGAGAGAAAGAATACACTGCAATCTTACCTGAGAACAGAAGGATATTTCTTTAAAGCTTTTTTCAATTGCTACTTTTTTTGTGTCAGGGCTGATAAGGTAAACTTCAGACTGGCCAATCTAAAAAGAGCAAAATAAATAGCAAGATAACAAGTAACATTACACTTCCTTTTGTCTCACTACAAAAATGTTTCCTGCACATAAATCTCAATTTTTTTGTTCTACCTGTATATTTAGACCAATTAGTGTATTATTACCAGAGAAAGAGAGAGTACTGAAACAACACTGATTTGGCACTCAGAGCTCTGAACGTTACCAAACTGAGATTTAGTTTCACATTTGAGAGAAGAGACTGAGAATAGTGTTTAATTAGATGAGAGTAATATTATACCACCAGTAACTTACTTTGCATTGAGAAAATAGACTCACACTCCCTTTTCTTATTTTCTGGAGTCTTGGCAGAACACATTCCCAAAAGCTACTTAATGAAATTGCCCTAAAATTAAAATCCAAGTGTGTACCCCTACCTGTATTCCACCTAATTATTTTTTAGGGGGTTGTTTATTTATTTAGGACACACATAGCATTTAATTTAAAGGCTCTAACTCAAACTATACAAATGAACTTACTGGAGTATATTTTCTAACTTAATTTACTCTGTAGGCCATTTGTACAGCAGTGACCCAAAAGCTGAAGCTAACTTTTCATGGGCAAAGGGCATTTTTAAGGTGAAACTATTGTTTTCAGTTTTTCAGCTTCTGGCAACATCTTTGTGACATTTTAACAGATAAAATTTAAAATTTTCATAGTTTCTAGCACATCAGAAAGTCTGCTAAGGACAAGTCTATTATCATATTTTAGGGAAGATGGGTGGAATCTGGATCCATTCATGCGCATGACTTAGACAAACCTGCTGAAGCTTCAACCACTACCAAATCCCAAAAGACGCACATAAAAACAGCAGCAGCACCAATATACCTATAATTTCGTTAAGGGAAGGGGAGAATCCCATATATGAATGGATCAAGTGAGATGTGCCACTTCTGTGTGTCTAAAAATGGTCCTGAGCATTCACCTTCTACCTCTTCATTGTGACTGAGTGAAGGGAAAGATTTTCCCCAACACCCTGCTGGTTTCCTTGTATTGTCTCTGGGGCTGACCTCACACATGTTCCTGAGGTTATTCCTTCCAACACCAAGTCAACAGCCTCCTCCTGCTCGCTGCTGCCTTCCCCTCCCTGCAGTGAGAGGCTCCTTAGCTCAGTCCCACATACTCCTTTCATACTTGGTCCCAGGGCAGCAAGGATCATTTGAAGCCAAGTGAACAAGGGGAAAAAAACCCACCCCAATACATGCCTCTCCCCTCCCCCCAAAATACAGCCAGGAGAAAAGCCTAAAAATAAAAAACCCCAAAGTCTTAAGAAATTGGCTAGGAAAGCAGTTCTTCAGGAAGAGATACCAAAACCAGGACTGTCTGAACCAGGTGAGGAGAGTTAGCAGATAACCCATCTGAACATTTTTCATACCTCATACACCAATCAACCTCTGCTGCAGTCCTGGGGAAAATCCAAGTAAGAGCTTTCACTAAGAAAATACAAACAATTTTTTCCCTCTCGATATAAAGTTACTTTTAAGCATTTCATGTGTAGCCACCCAGAAATTGATGAGCAAAGGTGAAGACCTGTGCATGCTACAGACATACCATTCTTCAGAACCTGCTGAACACAGGGGACGGCTAACCAACAAACTCAGCTCTGCCACAAGCTGCTAGCTTGTGGATACCAGAGGCACAAACCACAGTTACTCCACTTCCTTATATTCAGCTGAATTTAGACTCGCTGAATGGCAAAAGAATACAGCTGTGCATACTAAACAATATTTTCGCAGGCAAAAAGCAACCCAAGAGAGAAAGCCAGATCAGCAGAGCCCCGCAATCTGGAAATGAGCCTGTAAGCAGGCGACTGACATTATATTCAGGCTGAAGCTGCATTCGTCTTTGAGAACTGTTGCATCTATTTAATATGAATTAAAAATGCACTCACTGGAGTAAGAGGATCTGGACCTAAGCAGTCCATCTATAATCTCCCTATCTCTCAAATATGTGCCATGAATTAATAACATAGTCAGGACTTGTTTGAAAATCAGGCATTATTACAAAGGGTGTCTGTATTTTCTGTGTGAAATATGTGCTCAGGGGAAGAAGATAAACGTGGAATTGTTTTTACTGGGGCACAGAATTTCTCTCCACCTTCTTCCACTTCTCTCTCTGATGCCGGCCTGCCACGACTAAACAGAAGTTTTAAATCAGTTTTAAAACTACACCTCTTTCTGTGTGTTACTTTTTAGAGACAGAACGGTTTGACAATCCTTCTTAAAGCAGCACTTCTCTTCCCGCCCCCCCCCTCCAAAAAATCTGCTGTAACTGCACCCACTCCGCTCTGTTACTGCCCTTAAAAACTCCCAGCCCCAACAGCAGCTGACAGATCCAAGATGACTACATGATAGCCAGCCATGCAGTATCAGCTCCAGGTTTGCACTATGTTCATAAGATACAAGATATATAAAATATGTTATATAACTTGCCTATCTTGAGGATTATAAGAGGAGCAAATAACACATTCCTTACTTGTTTCTCAGGTCTTGAAAAATACTTTTGCTGCTTGCCTATCAAGGCAAAGGCATTGCTAGCCCCACAAAAGCAGGACAGGAGTGGAGGCAGGTGTGGAGTAGCCTAGGAAGTTACTATACTACTCCATCATTACACAGACATGTTGGCAGCAGGAACACCTTCATAAATTACACTGCTTACCACAGGACAAAAAGTCTACTAGCCCCCAGTCATCGTTTGGCCCTCCTGCTCTAGTTACAGGTAACTCATTCACCTGGAAATTTATTTCTGCTGTTACTCGTTAGTGTAATTGTATGTAGCATTTTATAATTGTACAACTGCCTACTGACCTGCTATAGCCTTCTAAAAACTGGCTTTAGAATCCCAGTGTTTCAGGTAGTGCTGTTTTAAACTATTTAATAAAAACTTATTTTGACTACCTAAGACAATTTACACTGACTGGTAATGCTTTCCAGAGAAATAGGCAAGTTTAAGTTAAGCTCTGGTAATTGCAATTAAGTTATTAAAGAAGTAACTGCCATCTGTCATAGCATCTGCTTTGGTGTTTGCCACTCCAAACTCTAAGATGTGAAAACACCACCAAGAGCTGCAAATCTTGCTTTACCGTAAACAACATCGTCCGGTTTTCTGCAATGTCTGTTGGCTGCACAACACTGTGTCCATAGATAAGTTGACTTTTTAGGTTCAGTGAAATTGCGTCTTCTTCAAAAGACCTGACAAAGCTGTTACTTCTATGGCTTCCCTCTTGCAAATCCTTCTTAAAAGCAAAGGAACGGAGCCCAGGCTGAGAAAAGGATTTCCTAATTGGCCTTTTCTCCTCCTCTTCACTGACCAAGGGCTGGAACACAGACCGAAATTTGTTGCTGAAAGAGAAGCCTCCAAAGTTATTGGCAGTTTCATGTTGTTGGGACGATGAGTTGAAATCTGATTTTTTCGTACAACTTGCACGATTAAATTTCTCAATGCATTCATCTATGAGTGCTGGAGGTGCATTTTTATGTGCTACTGTCACTCGTCCACAGAACAGCACCTCAAACTTTTTGGCAAAAGGGTCTTCAACATCCGAGAGATTATTCTGAAACTCTTCTTGACGAGCGATTTTTCCAGCTTGTCGAATAGAGCTTATAATCTCAGGCACCTGCAGGAGGGGAAAAAAAACCCCAAACCCAATAGATTAGTATCTGGTGCTTCATGACAAATAAGTTGCAACACTAAGAGGTGCTCCCTGCTGTTATTTTTCTGGAATGGCTAATTTGGTTTTGTTTTCTGCAAGACCAGTTGAAGTGATCTTGTGTTTGTCCAACAGACACCCTATAAAAGTTAAACACTGACTAGACGAATTGCTCATTTGTCTTCCTGCCAGGAGTTCACCATCATCAACACCTTGTCAAAAGAGCTTTGTCTCTTGTAATGTTCAGTAAAACCTTTGCACCTGAAGGAACCAGTATAACATGACAAATTCTAACTCAAAATGAAAGATAAAAATACTTCAGAAAGCATAAAAGAAGCTGCAGACTAATTAATTGGGAAAGTTATTTAATCTCTGTTATTTTTCGCTCCCTTCTCTTACTCAAGCATTCATGTCATGCAGATTAATGTGTCTCTTGCAAATTTGCTTTCACCTTCACAATATCATATTACATTGTTATGGCAGTTTGGGGCTTTTTTAAACTGTAGATAGCTGTGTTTTTTAAAGAAACATATTCATTATTTTCAATGTTCATTTTTATTCTACCATCCTAGGTGACACTCTCAAACAATATTACTTCCACATACAGTATCACTTGCAGGGCATCTGTATGAGAGAGCAGTCTGCTACAGCCCACAGATCTTGTAATCATAAACAAAACCCAAACTGCCATCTGATATGGTTTAAGTAACAGTAAACAGTAACACCTTCTGATATGCTTATAAGGTAGGAACATGCATATGCTATCTGCTAAGCTGCTGTGAGGCCAATGCTTGGTTACATCCCACTGCTTTGACCGGCCTAGGAGATTAAGGTTCTTCTGCAGCCTGTGCTGCTGCCATAACAACAAATGCAGGGCCACCATCTACGACTGCAACAGATAATTCTGCCAGCTTTTTAATTTCCCCAAATTACTTTGAAAAAAATCCATGCTAAGTGTGCCAGATTCCTGACAAAACAAATTTCCTCTGTCAAGCACCAGTTGGAGCTTGCTTAGATACAAGTATTTGGTTGAGGATAGCACAGAAAGAAATCTGGGAGCAGCAGACTAAAACAGCAGCCCAGAACCATCTCCCATAAGAGAAAAGGCATCCCTAAACCTAAATAATGCTTTGGAGACACGACCTCTGTCTTTCAGACATTTCTATGGTTATCTAATGCTTAAGCATGATGCAATACTGTACATAAACCAACACAGGAAACAGCAAAGGACTTAAAGGAGGAAAAAAAAAAAAAAGGTTGAACAGTGAAAACTGAATGGTTATATTCTGGGTGCTCATAAAGACCTCAGTAGGATTCTTCTACAGACAATGAAACACAGGTATATAGATTTGGATGGATGGATGGATAGATATACATACACACACATACAGCTAGTGGATTTAAGACAATAAGTAACAGATTACAAAATAAATGAGACTACTCAGGAAGCATTACTTCACCCTCGAGCGCAAGGCATGAGTCATCAGCTAATCACTCAGCAAAGACAACTGGGGAGAGGTGAGAAAAGCAGGGTCATGACTTCAGAAGTCTGTTCTCAGCTATGTCACAAACCAGTCGGAAAGCCTTCAGCTTGGGCAGCTTTGTGCCTAGCTTTTTAATCATATACAAGAAAAACATAAGAGTATAACAAATCTTTATTACTTCAAACGATCTGCATTTGCTCCACAGTGAGCTCAAGGTTCACCTCAGTTTTATTTACCTAATACTCCTTCAAAGAACCAATTTTTAGTCACATAACATATCAGGATGACAGTGAAACATAAAAGTGTATTCTACCCATACTCCAAGCGGCAACTGCTTTAACATTTTCTAATAAACACATTTTACTCTTGTGGGAGTGTCTGGACTCACCAGCCATAGGCAATTTTACTTCTGAGTTGGCCAGAATACACGCAGAGACCTGCAATACCACCTCTTTTGCTGCGGCTGCAGAGGTGACAGTGAAGGTATTTTCCAGAAAACACTCACTTTGTTAAAGCCAGGAACATCAGCTCTCACCCAGGCAAGGAGTGCCACTATCTCAGCCAGGGTTAAGCCCCCCCAGCACCACACATGCTGACAACTCTAAGTTTCCAGCAGTGCAGGTGCTGCAAGGGTTATAGATGAGCTAAAGTCCAGACAAGGCATTAGGGAGCCATCACAGATGTGCGGTTATTGAATTTGATTTCTTAAATTTTTTTTGTTATCAAACACCTTGGACATTGACAAAATTGCTATTTAGCAGCGGCCAGACTTGACATACAGACAGTAGTTAGAGAAAGACATTATATCACACAGAATGACTTTGCAGTAGTTAATAAACTTAATGTTTGAGGAGACCTAGCAGGCCTGTTGATGAAAACCAAGGGGAGTATTTATTTCTTTATTTTCACACATGTTAAGGCTTGAATTATGTCCTTTATAAGTAACAGCTGGCTTCCATGCTACACTTACTGAAAAACACTGACAACTCTGTTTCTGCTTATAAACCTAAAAAAATTCACAGCCTGTTAATATAATTTTATTACTTCTGATTAGGCAACTGATGCAGTATTACTCTAGCAGAAAGAGCAAATCACCACCTCGCTTTCCTGTGACCCTTACGTATGTTAAACATTAATCTCTTTTCATTAGTAAAGACAAGATGCCATGATGAATGAGAAAAAAACCCACAATACATATTTCCTTAGAGCTGTTCTCAGCCTGATCAAGATTCGGGCTCTTTTCATCTACCCGTACCCTTCCAGGCCTTTTATGCAAGTATCTAGAAATGAAGAATTCACACACTCCTGTGTGTTCTCTGACCCTGGCTCCCTCAGCAAAAAGACCTGGATGCTGAGCACGCAAAGATCAAGTAAACATTAGTTAAAAAAAACAAAACAAAACCAAACCCCCCCCCCCTACCTGTGTAATGTAAATAACTATATAGATATGTTATTTTAATAATTTGAAATAATTAACAATGCAGGCTTTATGTTGGCATATGTTTATTAACCACAGCTGGAATTTTTCCAGATTAAGCAGCATGCCACTGGGCGAACAGTAACCACATCTCTTGCAAACCTCCAGCAATTAATTCAGATGTAAACCGAATCAGGTTTTATGGGTCTACAATTTGTATCAAAAAGCAGCAAGGATCAAGCTCCTCCTGAAAGTTAATGTTGCTTCAAGGTTTTTTAAAGGTTGTGGGGTTCTTTCTGAATGTAAGAAAAAGTCTTTTTTATTGTAAGGGTGGTCACATGCTGGCACAGGTTTCCTGGAGAGGTTGCAGAGACTCCATCCTTGTAGCTATGCGAACTCTGACTGGACACAGCCCTGAGCAACCTGCTCTAGGTGACCCTGCTTTGTGTAAGGGGCTGAACTAGATGACCTCCAGAGGTCCCATCCTACCTCAGCTTGGTGACTTAGACACCAACATCTCCTATGAAGACCTACAGGTAATTGTGTCTACTAATCTGAACTTGCTAAGACAGTGGGGGAGGACTGTTGCACACATGTATGATTTCTTCCTGCCACACAAATTTTCTCTTCTAGCATACTTCTATTCTTAAGTGTTTTCTGACTTCTCAGTATAAACATGTAATTAGTGGATAAAGATTATTTCTGTAATCAGAAAAAAACTGCTGATGACCTAAAATTATTTCCCTAAACCCACAAAACTAAGTATAGAACAGCATAAGCAACGATGAAACTTTACCAAACACAGAACATTACCTTCTCATCACTCACTCTGGGACAAACAGGACTGGTGAACATAAGACACAACTGAAATGTATTAGGAAAAGTCTTTGCATTTAGAGTGTCTGAATTAGATACAGAAAAAGATGTATCTATAACCGTTAAAACTAACACTGGTCTGTTTTTTTTTTTTTTTAAGTATGCCATGTTATTTCTGCTATGATAAGAATGTTTATTTTGCAGAGACAAAGCATGGAATTGAAATGCTAAGAGCATTCTCGTGACCTGACTCTTGGGTAATCAAGCAAAACACAAACCAACACCTAGAACTTCCTAATGCATGTTAGTCTGTTACTAGACAAACAGCTACAGCTTCTATGCCATGCACCAAATCATGAGATAAGGCAGTAATTTAAGCACACACAGGTTTGCTGCATCTGAAGAACAAGGAACAGGTCTTTCCCTTCACCAAAAGAAAAACTGCAGTTGCATTTTTTTCCCCCCACGCTACCAGAAGTCACCCTGTAAGTTTACATACAAGCATGCAGTAAGATGTCAACGTTTTTAGCCTGTCAGCAGATTTGAGAGTGAGTAAGAAACTATTTTAATGAAAAAAGCCCAGTAACAGCTGAATGCAACAGCTGCCATTTGGTAAACAAGATTAGACTAAAAAAAGCTTCCCTGTTTCTTTACTACACAGTAGGTAGGAAAGCAAAGCATGCCACAGAAAAAGAACTGTTAACACATCAACTGGCCAGGACTAGGAAAACAAAAGCAAAAAAAGAAGTGGGATGATGATGATTTTAGGTGCTATGCAGTGTTTATACATACAGTATAAACCTACCAGTCCCTTCCTAAGGCTTCAGGTCAGTGAAGGGCTCAAGCACAGGCTCAACTATTTCAGAGCAGTAGGTTGTTTTGTTTAATGCAAGACTGACCAGTGTTGTCAGGAACTGGTCTTATACAACAGACTCCATAAATTCTTTGAGACTGAAAACCATTAGCGTCAGATCTTGAAGTAGAACCTCAGAAGGCTCACACCACCAAGGCTGGAATAGAGACTTACACATCTTTCACAAAGCTCTTGAAAAAGGTAGATGTTATGATTAAGTGAGTTTTGCCTACCTACTCAAGTATGAGAGGACATCTGAATTATTTTAAGTGTTTTCACTTGCCTTTTTTTCTGACCATAGCAGGCTCAATAAAATACATCAAGTCTAACATACTGTTTGCTCTTAATACCCTTCCTTCTCTATTTTACAGAAGTGCTGCTACAGGAAAAATATGGTCCACAGCTATGTATCTTGGGAGAAGCCATCTAGATGTATCAGGACAGATAGCAATATTTTTGTCACCCATAAAGTATTATAACCACGGAATACTTTGTAAAAGTAGTAGAACAGAAGAAAGTAAAATAACTTTTGAGACATACACAACATATATAAAAAGATGATACAGCAAAGTAATTATCTGCATTTTAAAAGACTGCATAAAATCTTTGATTTTGGTAGTTTGATGTGTACTAAAAAGCAGTTGGTCTGTTTCAGCACAATTCTAGCAAAACAGCTGTGCAGTAATAAAACAGATCAATGCTTCCTGTCCTTATCACTCCTTAAACCCACACTAGTGGTCAACTGACTTTTTTGGAACAGTTTTCTCCGCTCAATGGATTTAGAGTTCAGCATTTTTAGATCTAGAGCATTTCAATTTAAAGATTTCCCTGTTGTTTTGTGGGTTTGTTTTTTTTTTAAATCAAGATACTGCACAATTTCTCCTTTCAGAATCATAGAATAATTTAATTTGGATGTGACCTCTGACAGTGCAGACCCCCACATAAAGCAAGGCAAACTTTCCAGTTAGATCCAACTTCAAATTTAGATGAGACGCTGGGGGTCACATCCAGCTGAGTTCCAAGTAACCCCAGTGATGGGGACCCCACAACCTCCGCTTCCTCATGGGAAACCTACAGCTGCCGGAAAAAGAAGAACAAGACATCATCAGCTGAGATTTCTTTTGTGAGAAGTCCCGCCCCCTTGTTTAACCAAAGAACAAACTAAAAACTTCTAGCACAAAACCACAGGCTTTAGTCTCTCACTGAAGTAAAAAAAGAAGTTTTAAAAGTGACAGAATTTCCTTATTCCTCAGCATTAGTAGAAATTCAAGGTAGAAAAGAGTAACAAACTTTTCAAGTTAATTTCCATTTCAGTGAAAGACCTTTTATATTCAGATCTTATCTCAAGTATCTTCAGAGGGTTTTTCCTTCTATTATCTTGCTTGGAGACTGCTCTACAGCTTCCTACACCTCACTTTTCCCAGTCATTACTTCAATTCTCATTTTCCAGATTTTTACCTCCTGACTCCTAATCAGCAGTTCTATGGAGTACCTTAATTATTAGCTTTCTTCCTTTGCTACTTTTTTACTTTTATTCCTCCCACAAAGCCACTTTCAAACCAAGATTTAATTCAGAAAGAGAGGCAGAAATTTTATAGTTCCTCCAGTCCCTGTATGATGACCATCTCTTGCAAGGTCACATCAGTTTTTCTGTGCATAACTAATGCACCACAGGTAGAGCCAAAGTGAGATTCTTACCAACAGCTCCCTAAGTACTTAAGATTGGTGGGTGCACAGAGAGACAGTTCACCTTTGCTCCATGACTTCATACCTCAATGCATATGATCCAAAACTTTGCTACTGCATCCTCACTGCTCATAAAACAACTGAACTGTTGCTACCCTCAGCAGCTTCACCATCTGCACGTGTCAGTCTACCTCATTTCTCTCTATTGTACCTAAAAGGCACTAGGTGTCTCATTTAACCAGGGAACTTGTGGATATCTTCTGAGAAAGAACAAGTCAGAGCACAGCCAGACAGCTGGGAGGGGTAGCCAGGCTAGCAGCCAGCAGGGCTAACCTCACCGCAGGTGTGCTGCTCGGGAAGGACTGTGAAACCAGACCTGCAAAGGCAAGACAGAGATGTAGTTTCAACCTTGATAAGGGAAAGTTCAATGGCTGAATAGTATCACCATGGATCTATGAAAGGAAGAGCAATCATATGCGTGTCCACTTGTGGGCATGGTTTGCTTAGTTAGGTTTGAATGGGCATTATACAGAGAATGGAATAAGTGAGAGTGATGGGACTAAGACTCAAAATTTTGCAGGGATGTATGAAAGAAGCTGATGAACAAGAGTGTGCTAAAATTCAAAGGATATTCTGTCTGGGGCAGAAGAGAGTCATCTGTTTAAATCCAGTTCTTTTTGACTTGGAGTATGGTGGACAAGTGACACTAGTGTCCTGTGAGATGACTCTGACACAGTAAGCACAATGAGTGGAGCTCCACGTACCACCACACACTCTCACAGTTTACACATTATCATGAAAATCCATAAAGGTGATTACACTTCCTACATAGGTCAGGTGCTGCCTCCAGAAGATTGCTAAGTAATGCAGATTGATGCTGCGAGTACTGTACACCACTTTCACAGTACCATGTTCCTTTTAATATTACAGACAAATCTCAGCTCGAGAACCTTCCTTATTACTCCTCACTCAGATGGAAGAGGTTACACTTTTTGCAAAGTCATGCGAGTTGGAGAGCACTCCATGCAATTTAATGAGGCACAAAAAGGTTTTCTTTCCTTCCTGAAAAAACAGTATTTGCAGAATCTGTTTATAGATTATTGTAAACAAGCTCAGAAATAGAACATAATTGTACTTGGTGTTCTAGTGAAGCTGGACTGCTCTATTTTGTGGTGGTGCTTCCTCACTGAGAGAAAAGCATCATGTTGCTGATACACTTTAAGGTTTTCTTTCACATGCTCTCAAGACATACATACCTTACTTGAAGCCCAAAATACAACAAAACCTAGCTACTCCCCATAAATAAACCGCCATTTCCCAGATTGCTGCTTACTTTTGGAACCCTCCCCATGAAAATGCATGATCCAAAACCAAACTGCAGCTGATGGAAGGCCTCTGCAGGCTTTTAGTGCACCTCCGAATGCAACAGCACCTAACTGGCTCTGAAGGGGGTATTCCCACAAGATCTATTTTTGAGAAGCCTATTAGTATACTCTACCCTATACCTGGAAGGTTTAGCACATAGTGTTCATGTCGTGATTTAACCCCAGCGAGCAACTAAGCACCATGCAGCCGTTCACTCACTCCACGACCCCCAGTGGGATGGGACAGAGAATTGGGAAATAAAACTCGTGGGTTAAGATAAGAACAGTTTAATAGAACAGAAAGGAAGAAACTAATAATGATAATAATAATGATAATAATAATATTAATAATAAAAGAAATGGAATATACAATTGATGCACAATGCAGTTGCTCACCACTCGCCAACCTATGCCCAGTTAGTTCCTGAGCAGCGATCCACCCCCCAGTTTATATACTGGGCATGATGTTACATG
>VYZV01043715.1:0-10265 GCA_013401275.1 Pandion haliaetus | reverse complement strand
AGAAGTTGGTGAAGGACTGTCTCCCGTGGGAGGGACCCCATGGTGTAGCAGGGGACGAGTAAGGAATCTTCCCCCTGAGGAAAGGAGCGGCAGCGACGATGTGTGGCGAGCTGACTCAACCCCCATCCCCTGTTCCCCTGTGCTGCCGGGGGGAGGAGGTAGAAAGCACCGGGAATGGAGCTGAGCCAGGAAGGCAGGAGAGGTGGGGGGAGGTGTTCTGAGGTTTGGTTTCCCTTCCTAAAACCCTTGTGTTTTGTTTTTGATTTGATTTGTAGTAAATTAAATTGATTTTGTTTCTTCCCCAAGTTGAGGCTGTCTTTTGCCCGTGACCATAAGTGGGGAGTGATCCCTCCCAGTCCTTATCTCGACCCATGAGCCTGCCTTTGTATTTTCTCCTCATCCCAACGTGGCCAGGGGTGGGGGTGGGGGGTGAGTGAGCGGCTTCGCGGTGCTTTGGTACCAGCTGGGCTGAAACCACGACAAGGTATCTGACTGCAGTGGATACATGAGCTGGTGCATGGCAGTGCATACCCAGCCCTGGCCTGGCCCGGCAGCACCATGGCCCAGCTGAGCTGGTGGTGGTGAGACTAAGGAAATCTGCTGCCACTGGATGTTAGCACTGTCTAGCTAAATGCTAGTTTACCCATTTCTAAAATTAAGTCTTGATGAGTTTCGTTAGCTTGCTCAAAGACACACACCTAATCAGGGGAAGAAATTTGATGTGGGAATTTGAAATCCTTTTCCTGAGCAACATTTGCCAGGGAGCCAAAAAATGCTAACCAATATGAACTAATAAACCTGCATGCAACTTACTTAAGGCAACCTTCTCATAGTTGGAGAGCCCAAAGCCTGCCTGAACTTGGTTTTTAATCAACTTACAACCTATGCTACAGTTTCTGGAATTAAAACCATAACAAATACATTTCATAAGTTCATAAAAGGAGAATAGAGATCCATTTTTTAATAGTTCAACAGGTTAAAGTAGAGGTGATTCATAAGGATGGCCAACACCTCATTCTGTCATTACAACAGTGGCCATGGACAGTTTGATTGCACAGATGTTCTTAGCCATAAGCCAAATAAATTACTAAATATGACTAACACTCACTCTGGTAATGGTCTCTAAAGGTTTACTGGCACGATAGAGGGAGAAATTTTCACTGCTGCTACTGTTCATGATGTATAGAGCACATATATGAATAAATGACATCTGCTCTCAGGGCTTTAAACTAGGCGCCTGACAAGAACACTAGAAGTATTACCATTTGAAGTACAGAACTGGGTTTGCTTTTATTTCATAGAGCAACTGAGGGCAAGAGCAAGGCAGAATGTGCTCATTATGTGCTGCTTATAGTTGTACAGTACACTATTCAATGGTAGCATTAGAGTTGCATTTCTCTAACACCGAGTGTGAACAATATTATTTCTTAATAATTATTCTTCTCCCTTCTCTGAGGAGATTGTGCCTGCTTGGAAGTTTGTCCAGTTCCCCCTTCCTGACTAGCACCCTTTCCCAGTGTTAAACTAACAATACACACATCTCTGAGTCCACATTAAACACTGATGTCAGTCAGGAGATCTGGCTTCTCGCCCTGACTGCAACTGGCTCAAAAAGCCATCCCCAGCATGTCACTTCACACTACTTAGCTTCTAAACCTATTGCATGCAATTGTTATAGTGATGTTTGTATGATTTTAAATGCACTCTGAAACCTTCTACATGCTTCTATAGGACTAGGAGGAAGAGTGGTCTTGTGGTGAAGAGACTGAATTGGGAGATAGAGTAACAGTGAATGAATTCCAGCTTCTGCTGTTAATGTGACTTTCAGGCATGCTACATCACCGCTCTCTCTGCTTTAGTTCATCTGTTAAATGGAGATGGTATCTGCCAGCCTTGAAGGAAGGAGGAGTAGGCACTCTTTGGCATTTGGAAAGCAGCTGGCAGCTAGGCTTAAGTGTTCAGATATAAAAACATTTGGTAATACATTAAATTCTTCAGTGTAAATGAAAAGGTCACTGTGTTGCTCACCTTCCAAAAAAGATAGATTTAGTAATGTAGTAGGAACAATAACTGCATTCATTTTTCAGGATGTTCAACTTTCTAAAAACAGAACCTCTGTATTTTTCTATTTTAAGTTTGGCTTGTGGAAATAACTGTCTCTCCAAAAGTACTATATATCCGTTTTGGGTAAATGGAAAAATTCAGGGCCAGGGAATAACATCTGTATTGCATAAACAGTAAGTAGCACTTGACACCATCTTATCTAAATGTATGATCTTTTAAAAAAGAAAACAAAATCCTCATTCCTATCAACTGTTCCATGTTATCATGGAAAATATTAGCAAGATATTTGTGGCTGTTTTTAAAATAGTAGCAATTAAAATACTTCAAAGCCACAACTTAAAGCTTACATTGTCAGAAAGATGATCTTTCAGTTTTACAGATGTCCTTCATAAATTTACACATACATAAATACCCCCATTATTTCTCCTCCAACAAAGTGCTCTCCATTAAAAGAAACCATTTGGAGATAAGGAAAGAGATGTGAGATATAAGGAAATATGAAGAAGAAAGGAGGCTGCAGTCAACCTTTTAACTCAAAAGAGGAATATTTTCTGACTCATTGTCCTCTGATTTCAGCTTTCTTTAGGTTTAATGGCTGTAAATATTTTTGACAGTCTTCACAGTATATCACCACTGAATGACATCTCACAAGAAGTTGCATTAAGGGTACAGTCACAACTGTATTACCTGAGAACTGGCCTCTCCTGTTGCTTTAGTGTTTATTCTCACGGCAGTTTTACAGCAGACCCCATTCCCTTTTGAAGCTTTTTCCTCTGAGTTGTACTTAAACATGTTTTGGCAGGTATTCTTCTCATGAATTATCTATCCTCTCTGCCCACACTCACTGTTAAAAGTTTAATTTCTCTCTTCTTTCCCTGTACACAAGAAGGTCTTTGTAAATTAAGTTGAAAAAAATGCAAGAAAAGAATATGCCTACCAGTAATTACCAGTACCCATTATTTAACTTTTGTTGAAAAATACCCACAATTTTGACCCTTTATTGCTTAGTTTTCACCATTCATTAGGATTTCCTTGACCCTTGTCTCATCCCTTCCCATTCCAAGTAGTAGGCTAGACGGTTTCTACTTTATCAGAGGGAAAAGACAGAAAGAAAGCAACTACTGTGAGAGTACTGTTTGTCTTCTGAATTAAAAATGTAAGTGTTTTGGTTCTTAAGCTGTATTAAATGATACCAAAACGAAGGTGTCTGTTTAAGGAAACCCAGACTTTTATGGCACCTCCAGTATGATGCAAGCTGCAACAAATGATTCATATGGATTCACCAAAGGAAAAGAGTAATGAATCCTCTGGATTTCATCCTATCCAAAGACTCAGTCCAGCCTGACTAGCTAGCTTCTGAAAAGATACTATGGTTAAAAAAGGAGTGAGATTTGTTACTTCTTTTCCCTAAATTATAAGCAAAATACTTTTTTCTTAATACAAAAGAAATTAAAAGATTAATCACAAAACCAAACTACCTTACCAAACAAGATTTCCATCAGCCCCCAATGAGAGACAACAGCAAGACCTGACAGCTAATCACTGACCAGCACTGGCTGTCCCGTTAACGCAAAGTGCGTAACAGCCCACTGCCCTGAGCTGCACATCCATGCTAAAGATTAAATCCAGCTCTCATCAAAGAAAATGGGATGACTTTCTTGGTGGTTTCCAGATGCTCAGTGGAAACAGAAATTACAATGTTTTGGATAATCTTTGTACTGTTAGTGAGTTAAGAGTGTAGATGGAAGTGTTTTGGCTATCTGCTAACCAATAGCAAATATGAAAAATGCAAGACATTGGGCCAGTGCTCAGAGATAACACGCAATTTACTCACCATGTGGCAGACGGAACAGAACAACTCCTCAGCAGAGCACTGGGCATTGACTCAGCAGTGGAGCCCTTTCCAACCTCTCCTGTAGGTTTTAGTTCATATACGATTGTCTTTTCAGCCACAAAATCTGTAACTGCTAAAATGCTTTGATTCAAGTGTCATTAGCATTTCCTGCTCAGGAACAAAAAGCAGTGTTGTTGATGGGTTATCTGTCCTCTTCCCTACCAGCAGTAGCCATCCTCTCTCCAACAGAATGTCAGAGCATAAGAGGGTTACCATGTGCTGAGGCTCATTTGGGATCCTGCATCTCAGCAAAAGGACTGAGGGAAGGAGGGATCTGTGAAAGGAAAGGTGATCCTACACCATGTAGGAGAGTCACACAGGAGCCCAAGCGCCATTTCACTCAGCAGACAGTGGAATGAAGTCCTCCTTGGGCAAGTGCTGTCCTGCAGGCAAGACTAGATCAACTAGAGTGAGGTCATGAGAGTATTAGATGATAATTTAATGATTTAGATTGGATATTAGGAAAAATTTCTTGACTAAAAGGGTTGTCAGGCATTGGAACAGGCTGCCCAGGGAAGTGGTGGAGTCACCATCCCTGGAGGTATTCAAAAAGCATGTAGACAAGGCACTTCAGGACATGGTTTAGTGGGCATGGTTGATGGTTGGACTCGATCTTAAAGGTCTTTTCCAACCTAAATGATTCTATGATTCTATAAAATGCCTCATGAGGTTGAAGTAGCTTTCCTAGTTGCTACCATTATCTTAAGATTCTTCCCCATTGGTCTGTTTTGGACAAAGAAGCGTTCAAATGTTCTTTTTTCCTTGGAAAAGGTCTACCTAGAGAAAATGGATTGTTTTTCTTATGCCCTATTATAAGGCAGTTCTGGGTGATAGCAGATGCTGGGCTGACCAACAGATCATCTCAGCATTTTTTTCAGAAAGTTCAGAGTAGAAAGGTTGTGATTAAGGACTTCACCAAGGGACTGGTGAAAATACTGCTCATGGGATGTGGAACCCATCATCCCATCAGGGACCACTCTTTGCATGAGGATAAGCGTTACAGAAAATCTAAAACCAGAGGAAAGTAGCTTTACCTTCAACACCTGAAGTGGGCTACAGGAGGAGAAGCTGGTAAGAGGACACTTCTAGATGTACAGTATCTGACCAACAAACGGGATGCATGCCAAAGGTACCCTCAAAATCCAGGTACAGCGAGAAAGCAACATACAGAGAAAGAAAGAGAGGTAACCAAGGCTATATTGTTACACTGATTATGTAAACACAATACAGCTTTAGGGTCCTAGTGCCCATTCATAAACATTGAGGCCATCTGATACAAAACGCTCATCTGGACTGAAATCATCCTGCCACTTCAAACACTTCCAAAACCACTGATGAGTAAACTTTGGATTGGCAAGCTTTATGCTGGATTGAGTATTTTTTTTTGTCTTCCCACAGAGAGCAAATAAAAGCTTAAAGCTTTCAGGAACTTTGCCATGGGTTCTGACTAATTCTCCTCAAGTATGATCATATATCTGCATTTGACCAAGATCAAATGTGCACTGCTGAGTGATCCAATTGTAATTAACTGATCAGATCTCTATAAATGAGCAAAAAACCACAGCCTGAATCTGCAGGTAAGTCCAGGCAGACTTGTGAAGAGATCACTTTGATCTGAATAGCTGGATGCAAAAAACCCACAAGGACAATGTGGCAAATGAGCAACAGGGAAATTCAGCGCATACTGGGGAACTGCCACATAGAGACATCAGAGGTTCCACATGTTTATTCTGTTTTGCAACGGAGGGTTTTCTGGCAGCTGTGAAACTGGAGCAGGAAGAGTGGAGCACAGGCAGAGCAAACTGGCAGAAGCAGATTACAGAGCTCAAAACAAATGGGCATGTTCCCAGTGTGCAGTGGTAAAGACACAGATCAAGCCCTTGAGACCATCAACTAGGTCTTGACTGTGGCTGAAACAGTTGGAAACCTCCTGGTGTTCTCCCTGCAGGGCAATACTTTTTGGTGTTCTCGGTGTCACCAAGCTGAGGGCAACTAGCTGAGCTCTCCAGGCTGCTAAGGTGGCTCTGGGGGAAGAGAGCAGCAGCCACCACAGGGATGACACACACCTGCACACACACCCTGACACAACTGGATAAACCATAAAATATTAATGATGCAAGACTGCTTATTTTAAAAATCCCCCTGACAATAGGACATGAAGGATGTAAGAATTAAATGGGGATTAATATCCCCTGGCACTAGATATATGGCCATGGAAGGACTTTGCGCCCTTTTCCTCCAGCCTCCCTCTGCTTCCTTGTAGCAAGCACTAAAAGGTCTCAGGAGAAAAACAACCTGTCAAAGTTTAGGAAGTATTTTCTGAAATGCAAGTAATTAAAGGTTATACAACCTATTCCTTAATCTTGGAACTTATATGGTTAACCCAAGTTACTCACATGGGAAGAAAGACGCTTCTTTTGAAAACATGTCTCACTTCCTTTGTGGAGAAGAACTACATCACAACAGGAAAAAAAAATTAAATACTAAGCACTTCTACTTCCAATAATGAATAAGTTAGGTAGTAAAAAAAGTCTAGAAAGTGTTGAGGCAAACCAGACTATGAACAGAAAATGACAACTCTCACTTGACTGGTTAAAAACAAAACATAATTATAAAATTTATCGATTCCCCATGTGCTATGCAAGATACATATACCATGAATGCCTATTTCTATTACATAGGACTTCATGTTAGTTAAGATGTCCATATTCACTTTATCCTATTAGTGATGAATAATATAAACCAAGTAATTTTGTACGCATAATTTTACAGAATTATAGCCTAGCTCTTTGTTCACATAATTAACTATAAACACAAAAATAGTACCACTGCCCTAAACATTTGTGGACTTCAGTTGCAACAGTAGCAGACTAGGAAAGTATATTGAGTTCCACAGTATGGAGAGCCATGAAGAGAAGCCAGCCTTCTCAGTTTTCCACAATTTACTGAATAACTTAGTAAATCTACTTCTAACAGCATTGCTTTCTCATAACTGAATTTAGTTGCAATCCCCATACACAGTACACAGATTCTACTGGACTTTTACTGTAGTTCAGGTACTCTAAAGCAACATCCATTTCAGTAAAATGAAAAAAAACCCAACAGTTAGGATAAAACTTTAAGTGTTAACCATTCCACCCCCAACCCATAACATTCTTGGTTTTGCTGGAAAGAACTTAACAATAAAAAATACCAGTTCAGGTTTATCTCTCAGCAGGTGTAGGGTCCAGAACTTAACTACAGTGAATGCAGCTATATTGCAACTTACATATGATGAGCATCTGCGTGTAAAAGCTATTCATCTGAGAAGGATCCAAATCCTGCCCCAACTAAAATCACAGACCACGTTGCTACTATATCCTTATGCATCTTAAACATAGATAACAAAAAGAGGAAACAAGTACCATATTGTCCTGTTCTTTTCCAGAATCAGGCTGAAGAAATTTTAATTTCTGTAACGTTGCCCTCATATCATAAGCCTCCCTGGGCCAGTGCTCTTCACAAAACCCCGGTGGGAGAACTGCAGCAGCCTCCTGAAAACTACAGCAGTCCCTCGCAGCCGATTAAGAAGTGCAGTCAGCAACCCGCCCAGCCCTTGCTCCACGCTGCTTCTCATCATCAGCCTTTCATTTGAGTACAAGCTGCAGCACAGTCTTTCTCTATATTTCCTGTGTAATGTGGAATTGAGAATACCACTGGAACCTACTAATATAATAATTTGCATGCATGGTAATTTTGTATGGTGCATATAAATCTGCCTTTTTATTAAATTATGTGTGATTTTTATTTTGCTGTCTTGTGCCGTTGATTATATTCGTTCTCAGCTGTCTTGAAAGTGGAAAATTTTATCAACAATGTTCCCTTGTACACACTTTTAACTCACTGTTTCTTATCTCTCCCCTTCTTACCCTCTTCTCAGGGCTTATTAACCCATCGAGTCTATCTTTCGCAACGATGTGGACTCTTTTGCTCTTGTGATTGTATATATTTTTGGCTAAGTCATAATGTCTTCCAATTACAGCAAAAACCACAAAAAGGCAATAAAACATCTTTAAAACCAAGATTCAAACACTGTCTCTACTGATCTGAAAAAAACTACTTTCCCCACAAATTCAGTTAGTTTTCCATTCAGAAGTTTGCAGCTCCTGGTTTCATTACAAACAACATTCCACATTTAGTTCTTTAAGCCAATTCCATTTTGATTCCTAAAAACACGCTGGAAAACATTTGTGAAATATAACACACAATACAGAGACTTTTAAAATATAGCAACGGGATTTGTCCTTATGGCTCTTTCGTGGTTTTGATAAAGCTGCATCGCTTCAAAGCGTTCAGAATCTATTACTATTTCCACTGCACATTTTGGCCACATGTGCTGACTGCACTTCCGCTCCTCTGCCAGAACAATGGCAGCCTTCGCAAGCTGAGTCAGCTATCCCACAACCATGGATTCAAGCAGACTGAACGCATTCCCTCACTACAGGTTTCTTTAACTATGTCTGATCACTGAGAATGCTAGACAGCTGTGCTATTTCACATAAGACTCCTGGAGTAAGTAAAATTCAGGAAATGTGTACATACTTTCAGGAATAAAGCCCAAAATATTATTTGACAAATGGTACACTACTGAAATAAACAAATAAATAAAGTTACAATAAAATAATCATGGACCAATTCTGCCATTTCCTTCCTCCTGGGTATTCCCAGTACTAATAGGGAACTGTGGCATTCCAGGAGAAACCTTCACACATCTGGATGGATGGGCTGGACAGCTGAACTCTTCACTCAAACAATCTGGCAAGTTCAGACACCACTGCAACTCGTGAGTCTGAGCTCACATATTTGAATGTGTTCACAGGCACAAAGACCCAAATGAGTAAGTGAAGCTCAGAAGTTAGCTGAGCAGGGTCTTTTACCCCAGGATGTAATAAAATCTCAAGTCTCCTGTTGGTTTCAATCATAGTTTATGAGTAGAATGTAGGCCAGCTTTAATTCATTTTCCCAGTTTGTTTCTAACATGCAAAAAGCTGTAATATACAGCCAAACAGCAAGAGCTTAAAAAAGTAAGAATCAAGTATTACATTCTCTTGTTGTAGATCCATAATGTCACCCCATACACATGCTTTGATTCCACTCACAACCCAGCTGGGACTGAACTCCAGTTAAGACAACTGCCTGGAAGTCTAATTCAGCTGATGTCTCAAGCTGGCATCAAGACTTCCAGAACAGACTGACATGCCTGTGCATACATGTGTGTCTAAGAGCCAGGTCATTGAGTGTTATCTGGGTAAGGAAAATTTGTCACATATGTAGTTTTTATATGGCTTGTTAGAAGTCCACAGTCTCAACTTGTATGAAGGGATTTATCCCGAGACCCTGACATTTTGTACACTGTAACAAGAAATGTACCTATAAATCAGAAAGCTATGTTTTGTTTGTTTGAGGTTCCTGGGAACTTTTCTGACTCTTCCAATCCTAGCTTGCATATGGATAGTCTACTAAAACACAAAAACTGAAATAGAGGGGAAAAAAACAAAAGACTTCATTTTAGAGAAAAACTTGAACCATGTCTTCTTCAGTACACAACCTACCTGCAGAACACCCACTGAAAACCTCCTCCCAGTTAAAAGGAAGCCTTCACACAACCAATGCACGCACTCTGAGGCTTGTTGTCCCCTGGACAAGTTCAGTATGGATTCCATAGTTCATTATGGAGTTAATAACATACATGTAAATAATATTCTGAAGTCCTGCAACTTTCTAGAAAAGAAACTTTGGCCCTTATCCAGATACAAGCATATTATATCAAGCTCAGAACATGACTGAGAGCTAATGTCTTCACATCTATTAGATGTTCTGCTGAGGGGAACCAAGACATCCCAGAACATCAGCTGATGCCAAACACTAACCTCAGTTAAGCACGTCTTGTTTTGTGAATTTTAATACCTAACAATAAACTCCAGGAACACTAGTATTTCAGTTCTAGAGACAGCACCTTTGCTTATTGTTGGTTCTCGTGCTAGCTCACCGCATTGTAAAATATCAACTTGTTACAATACTTCTATAGGCATTTATTGCCAAAAAAAAAACCAACCCACAAGGAGAGCCCAAACAGAACTTCGAAAGGACAACTTGGAAAAAAAAGTAAAATAGGAATGATGGTACTGAAATTCTTACTGAAAACGCACCAGGGTCTTTTAATTGATTTCAACCAGTCTTAGATTAAGCCTTCAGTATCTCTTAAGATAAGGTGAGGAATTCCCCTGCTGGTGGAAAGGAACAGCAGGAGAGGTGAGAACTATCACAG